>JACVVK020000739.1:5000-17500 GCA_018292915.2 Batillaria attramentaria | reverse complement strand
CTACACCTGTTACCACAAGAACCACCACAACTACGCTTGCTGCCACAGCGACAGGTGTGTCGTGGCTGAGACTGGCTGATGAGGAAAATCGGAAAGTGCAAGTACGTAGACATCAAGATTTTACAGTGTCAGATTCAAATTCACATGTCAAATTCATGAGCTGATGTACTGTACATAGCATCATTCTGGCATGGCTGAGCGAGTGCGAAAATTATTTCAAATCTATGCAGAGTTTGCCACATTACAATTTTTTTCCAAAATGTATCATTTGTTTAAATGTGTATAGGTAACCGCTGCGAATTAAAACAGATGTAATGGTCCTTTTAAACTTGTTTTCATTAACACCTAACCAGTACATCACATGGCACAGTTAGCTTCAATCTTTGGAAAACTCTTTCCATGCGCAGAAGATTATTCAATTCATTTTTTTTTTCAAATAGATCACCTGCTTCTGAAACAGCAGTTATTGAAGAGCTGCTTTCATCCGCGGACACATCTTGCGTGGTGAACGATGCTGTAGAAGATGCAGGAAAAGTCGTTTCCTCCGCTGTATCAGAGGGCAAGTGTGTAGGCGTTTCAAAGCTTCTTGGCGGGGACGTAGAAGCTGCTGGCGATGTGCTGGGTGAGGAGGTGCTTGTGGATGCTGGACTTGGACTTTCGGAGGATGTTGATGATGGTTTGTCTAGTGAGGACGTTGAGGTGCCTGTTGATGGGCATAAATATTGACTCCATGTGCGATGGAGGAAAAATAAGTGACTCAGAATTACATCAAAATGGAGACAGCAATGCGTGCGTGCGTGCGTGCGTGCGTGCGTGCGTGCGTGTGTGTGTGTGTGTGTGTGTGTGTGTGTGTGTGTGTGTGTGTGTGTGTGTGTGTGTGTGTGTGTGTGTGTTTTATTTCATGCGGTTTTGTATGACGCGTCGTATGTATCACTCTGATTCACTGTGTTTTTTTTATTATTCCTTTTCGTGTAACCCATTGGATTTTTCCAAATTTTGGCAAATGATATGACTTAATGGGTTTTACTATACCGGCACTATAACTGTGAGAAACATAAAAACAACAACAACAACAACAACAAAAAATAACACACACACACACACAGAAAAGAATGTCATAGGTGTGCCGTCTGCATTTTCTTAAGCCAGATATCATTTCAGTTGCACTCATTGCTTATGTTTTCTAACTGACTGAAGGGATTCAAAGGTTGAGGCTGGGCACCCATACAGTATATGGATGTGCTCAGACGGTGACGCGTTTTAATTTGGTTAAACTTGATGACGTCACTGTTGAATCGAGACAACACTCCCGCAGTGACGTAGGAGGGAAAACAAATCAATGAAACGGTTACCCGGTCAACCAATCGCTCAGTCAGTCAATCAATAAATCAATCAGTCAAGTAATCAGCCAGTCAGAAATAAACCAGTCACCGACTCAGGAGTCAGTAGTTTCATTATACCTCTTTGTGTAGTTGCCATCGGCGTCCTTGTTTGGTGGCCTTGGAGCCCCACGCCTCTACCATTACCACGACCCATGTGCCCACCGCCATTGCCATTATTTCCACTGCATTCCACAATGGCAGCTGAGAGGTTTGGGAAAACATGGAGATAAACAAGGAGGAATGGCATCATCCCATAAAGTTGTTTCTCCCAATATCGTGCTATTTTGTTGTTACTGTTGCTGGTGTTTTTTTGTTTTTTTTTTTCTTTCTTTCAAATCTGTAAGACCTACCGAAGACACTAGATCCGCTACACTATAGCGGATCCAGATCTTAGATGAGACAGAGAAAACGTCAATTCCGTGAATTAACGTGGTGACGTCAGCCTCACGCAGGCCGTCACAGAGAGAGAGAGAGACAGAGAGAGATGACGACGTCAATTCTGTGAACTAAACAACTGACGTCAGATTCACGCACGTCGTTTGACAGAAGATGTTTGTTCATGTCTTGTGACTTCTCAGCTGGTGTTGTGACTTCCCCGACTGAATTAATTTTTACAAGGAATCTGGAAGATGCAGAGGGCTGGTGGAAAGTCGGAGGCAGTGACGATATTTACAGATTTTGCCTGTGAACTAAACACTTGACGTCAGCCTCAAGCTGCTCGTCTGATAGAGGATGCTTGTTCATGTCTTGTGATTTCCCTGTTGCTGACTTGTGACTTCGCTGACGGAATTAATTTTTACATAAAATGTGGAAGATGTAAAGGGCTGGTGAAACCTGGACTTGAATACCTTGAATTGTGCTCACAAAATCGCAAAATTGGAAATCTTTTGACCGGTGCTTCTCGCAGAAACTTGAAAAAAATATGTTTATCTAAAAGCTCTGTTATTCTTAATACTAAAGCTATAATAGTGCAGTAGCTCCTGTCGTATGTGTAGTTGTCACACCTGACAAATAGGCCGGGATGATGAATAATTTGGAGTCTTTTCATTTTATACACACACACACACACACACACACACACACACACACACACACACACACACACACACACACACACACACACATATATATATATATATATATATATATATATATTGGCCCTATATGCAAGCCACCCCTACCTCGGCAATTTTTTTTTAAACCCAAAATCTGTCAGAGCTTCAGAGTTGTGCTACGATTACAGTCAGTATTACTGGATGAACCTTCAAAGTTTAGAAAATGAGGGCATTTGAACAACTTTTTCGTCAAAATACGTAACGTGACCGATTTCTTTAAATGGGCGATAACTCTTCCAAAAATGATAAAAGATAAAAATCACAGAAAAGAAATTAAGAAAAAAAAAGTCTTGTTTTGTATCACCGAAACTTGCTGCTGCGCGCAGCGAAATCAGCCCCGTCCTATAAAGTTGTTTCTCTATAGAGAAACAACTTACAAAGGAAACAATTATATGCCAAAAATACAGAAAATCTCTTGAAAACTGGTACGCTTTAAACACATCTGACCACATTTCAACCTACCGGATGCGAGGAATAACTCTCTCTCTCTCTCTCTCTCTCTCTCTCTCTCTCTCTCTCTCTCTCACACACACACACACACACACACACACACACACACACACACACACACACACACACACACACACACACACACACACACACCGAAACCGTCTATCGCCTCCCATGCATATGAATTCTACTCTTACGTTTTATCAGCTTTTTATTGTTAAAAATTCGTAGGCCTACTTAACCTACATATTTTAATCATGATCATCATTTGCAAAATAGTTTAAATAAAAAGTAGAATAGAGCTCACCCAGGTATAAAAGACACACCAGTGTCAAAGCACTTGACATTTTGAATCAAAATGTGTGCGTCCACTGCCAGCATGTACAGGCGAGTATGGTATACCTAATAAAAAAAGAAATCTATCAATATTGGCGTAGTTTTTTTTTTTTTTTTTTCTCGTAAACATGGCTTGCTAGTGTCAAACTCAAAAAACAATCAGATGACTTTACTGACGTGCCATGTGGTCAAATAATGTGTACATCTATAACAACAAATTTGTATTGTACACCACCAGTCTGTTGCTGGATGCACAAGCTCCACTTTCATAACTTTTAAAACGGTAAAGCGTATGGTCAGAATTAGAGGTCCCCTATAAAAGCCAAGGGCAGCTTGATTGCACAGCTCAGTTTGAGTTTTAACATTGAGCGAGAAACATCGCAGTGGCTAATCTTCTCGTGCAGCACTCAATACCCGCTAGACGCTGTAGCGACGTGTCTCGCTCACTGACCAAAAGCACAACGAAATCACCGCAAACTCACGCTGTGGTTTCATAAAGGTCTCCGAGGCGCTGAAAACTCTGCTACTGTGACATACAGTTGCCTGCATTATAAAAGTCACAGGAGTCGCAAATAAAAAAAGTACAAAAATATCAACACTCCACGCTATCTGAAACACGTAACGATGGTTGTTTCAGCAGCGTAGTCTGTAGGTAACCTGTACGTAATATGACGGTGAAATAAACAGTAAAGAGAAGCCGTTGCCTTATGAGAAAACACGGCCGCAAAATGGGTGTGCTGATTGAGCTTTCTTTCGTATATCTATCTATCTATCTATCTATCTATCTATCTGTCTGTCTGTCTGTCTGTCTGTCTGTCTGTCTGTCTGTCTGTCTGTTGAGGATATCAAGTATTGTTTTCATTTCATTTTAGTTCGGCCTTGGGTTACAGCTAGCTTCCTTCTCTGTCACCTCCCTCTAACTACACCTAAGGCCCTACCCCCTAATAATAACAACCTATTATAGTATACTATTTGATGTTTACTATACATAAGCGACTTACTGGAGATGAAGGCGAAGACGGCTACACAGCTGAAAGGAGGAGCCAAAACTTCACAATCCAGAACAGTTACGCAGGCCGTTCCATGTCCGACCAAACTCACCGCCAGTCTACTTCCCTCTGCGCATCGTGACAACTGTCTGAGTCAGGAACACCCATGCTATTTGAAGGAAACTACCTCACTGTTTACAACTTGTTCATCGAATTCACTTAGACCGCTCTTAAGGGGGGAGCGTCATACCCAAACACTGCTGTTGCGGGTATATGGCATTTATGTTCCAGGTCCTGCATGCTGTTTGCCTTGCCGCAGTGTGTCCAACATTTGAGGGGTTCGTGTACCCGTACACACACTCTATGGGGAGTTGTAACCACACACACACACACACAGTAATGTGAGTTAGTCGTGTGACACAACGTACAACTACCTCCCGGGTAGGCGGCTCAAGTGTGTGTAAAAAGATTGTATTACCTTTGTGGTGGGATCGTGAGAGGGTGCCTTAAGAACACGAGAGAGAGAGAGGGAGAGAGAAGATATAATGATGATGATGAAACTTTATTTTTCAACGGTAAAAGTTTTGACAGAGAAGGTTCGTCAGTTTACAAACTTGCCGTTGCTAATGCTAAAACAAGTAAAAAGTAGAAAAGCAAAAAGTGAAACAACATGCAAATAGTAGTAAGTGGGAAAACAAAAAGATTACACAGCAAACGAATAGTAGTAAGTAGAAAAAAAGTTAAACAACAAACAGTGTAAGGAATCTACATATAAAGAAATGCGCATGTGCAGACACATGCACCGGGCCTAGTGGGCGTGTCTGAAACATCCATACACCGGAGAGAGAGAGAGAGAGAGAGAGAGAGAGAGAGAGAGAGAGAGAGAGATGATGATGATGATGATGATGATGAATGAAACTTTATTACACAAGGATTGAGATAATTATAGGTTCAGAGATTAATGAGAGAGAGAGAGAGAGTTACGTTTACAGGATACAATGGCTGTAGAAAACTGCTGTTGATGCACTAATTACTTGATCAGGAAATTTCTTTAAGAGCATGTTGTAAACGGAAAGATACTTTTTTAGTCCGCAGTTTCTGTAAAAATTTACCTCATTGGTTATATGGAGCAGGTGGTGACGTCTGTGTGAGAACTTGACTATTCATGACACTAGACCGCGTGATCACGTCTTTAAAAAAAAAAAAAAAAAAAAAAACGCTCACGAACTTCCAGCAAGACCAGATGCTTTCCCTCACGTATTCGGCCAGACTTTTTCCTTGTTCAGACACTTTGGTATCGAACATGAAGCCTCGATCCTCTCTCTCTCTCTCTCTCTCTTACACACACACACACACACACACACACACACACACACACACACACACACACACACACACACACACACACACAAACGTGTCTCTGCAGTTATGACCCCGTCGAAAGGAGATAGCGAGGAATGTTGGTGGATAGGGGCTGGGGGGGGGGGGGGGGGGGGTTACAGCGACCGAGAGACCTAACAAGCGGCTGTGCACATGCACCCGGAGTAATAAAGCCTTGTGTCCATGAGTAGGCCTAACTCAGGGGCGCCGGAACCGGGGGGGGGCAGGGGGGGGGCAGCTGCCCCCCCCCCCTGTACCCAAGCAGGGGGGGGGGGGGCAAGAGTGTCTTTTTGCCCCCCCCCCCTGGAAAATCAGGTGACTATGGCAAGAGGGGGGGCAAAGCCATGGTCTTGCCCCCCCACCCCCTTCCCCTACCTCTCCCCCTACCCCTCTTAGTGCTCTCTCCCTCATCCCACCCAACAGAGAACTTCTGTTTTTGCGGACCGAAGTCTGTCCGCTCCTCTGATTGCCCCCCCCCCCCCCCCGCTTTTCACTTTTTTCGGGCAACATCCTGGTTGGTAAAGGTTTTTTTTGTCTACGCAGCATTTGATGCCCCCCCCCCCCCCCCCCGCTTTTCACTTTCTTCGGGCAACGTTCCCCCCTCCGATATTCTGCCCCCCTCCCCCCAACATCTTCCGGCGCCCCTGTAACTCTATGTGTGTGTGTGTGTGTGTGTGTGTGTGTGTGTGTGAAGGGTGAGGAGAGGGGGGGGGGGGCACTAGCCAACACTACAGTCTAAACCATCCTGTATTTGTAAGATCGAAAACTTCTCGTCAAACAAGGAAATACAGCCACGCACACGTTCCATCGCATTGTTTTTACTATCATTTCGGCTTAGACTACAGCGTTATGTGCTTGATGTGTAATTTTAATTGCAAAGATTTAATTTTTCTGTGGCGTGTTCTCTGCAAGTACACCAATAATTCTGTGCGTGCGTGCGTGCGTGCGTGTGTGCGTGCGTGTGTGTGTGTGGGGGGGGGGGGGGGGGGGGGGGGGGGAGGAGGTGCGTATTAGGCCGTAGATGTCGAAAACGTAGATCAGCTGTGACGCCACCTTCCTGAAGCGAGCGGAAAGTACGCCATCTTGGTGCAGTGAATCATGGGTTCCGCGGTGGCTCAAGGGTGAACCACGTTGGCTTAGTGGATCACGGTGCTTTCGGCAGTCAGCTACAATAATAGTAACTGGTTAGCGATTACTTCCCATGCATTCAGTTGCCGACGACATCTTTTTTTTTTTTCTGACCCAACTCTTTTGCCAGTTCCAGTGGTGTTCCTCCCAGGTCATGGTTGGAATCGAAAGCTTGGGCAATTTTTATTATGCATGACGAGGGAGATGAGGATGATGTTAAGATCATGCTATGGAGGTCCGTGAGGTTTGGGACTGTGTTTAATGTGTAGAGGGCAACAGTCTTGTCAGGTTTTATTGCAGAATGTAGAGTAAGATATCTCAGAAGTTCGTACGGAAAGGATTTTAAAGGGGTGAGTGGGTGGGAGGGGAGGGGGGTGTTTGGGAGGGGAGGGGGGTGTTTGGGAGTTTTACGTCCTTTTCCACCACATACGAATGATATCAAAGACGGGGCAACGATGAAAAAGCCAGCACAAATATTTGGCCCCGGGCGGGAATCGAACTCACGATCCGAGTATTGGAAGTCCAACGTTGTACCATTCGGCCACCCCGGCTCCCCAAGGATTTCAAACGGAGAACACTGAAGGATATTGAAGGATATTTGGTAGTATCTTAGGTACTCTTCTAGACTAAACGGATATTGGCTGGGCCCGCGGGGGTTGGAAAAGTTGCGAATGTTACAGAGAGCAAAATTTGGCTAACTGTTCACGCCTGCGTGCCAAAAGTGCGGAATCCCATTAGGCCTTGCGAGACGCTAATAATACTCCACAGGACATGCGAGAAGGTCTCCTGTGCAGCTTCACTTTGTTATGTGTTGCTGTGCTTGGCAAGAGCGTCCTAGTTATAAAACTCCGAGAGTTAGACACACAAAAACGACAGCATATCTTCCTGGTAGGAGGCTTAAAGAGCTGAGCTCTCAACAAAAAGCTTTCCGAGGTGTGAAAAAAGATTTACAGAGTCGACCGTGCAAGCACAGTCAACTCTGTCACGGTTGCAGAGTTTTCAGCGTCCCTGAAACCCCAATAAAAGCCAAGGGGCAGCCTGATTCACAGCTCAGTTTGCGTTTTGACACTGAGCTAGAAAGATTGCGCAGCACTCAACATCCGCTAGACACTGTCGCGATGTGTCTCGCTCACTGACCAAAAGCCAAATAATGTCACGGCAAACTCGTGCTCTGGTTTTATAAGGGTCCCCGAAGCGCTGAAAACTCTGCAACTGTGACAGAGTTGCCTGGATTTTGCACAGTCGAAGGAGTCGCAGTTAAAAAAAAAAAAATGTTTGCGGCTTTTTGCTGAGATTGCAGACCTTTAAGGCTCTGTTGGGAGCGGACTGTAAATGAAGGTGAACGGATGGACAAAAAACGGGTTGAATAAGAGTTTTTATACCACTCGTCCTTGCTTATGAATAGAAATTATTAGGCTTCACAGGATACAACTTTTGACTGGGAGCAAGGAGAACTTCAACGGGCCGAAGCTCTCTCATTTAGCATGCGGAAAGGTAGAACAGTCTGATCAGATAGTTTGAAATGACTACACATGGCACACCGAAGAGTGGGTTTCGTTTTATCTGACAGTTTGTAACTGAGGTTTCTTGTTATTCTCTTTCTTCATCTTCTTCTTATCATTACTTGTCATGATACTCATTTTTGTGTCAGCCGAACGGTACAGCGTTGGACTTCTAATGCTCGGGTCGTGAGTTCGTATCCCGGCTGGGGCCAAATATTTGTGCTGGCTTTTTCATCGTTGCCCCTGTGTGATATCACCCGTATGTGGTGGAAAAGGACGTTAAACCCTCAAACACCCACCCACCCACCAGTGTCAGCCTATTTAGTGTTGCAGTTTCAAATACCATTATATAATACCTTCAGGGGTGGGTGGGTATTTGGGAGCTTAACGTCCTTTCCCACCCTATGCGGGTGATATCAAAGACGGGGCAACGATGAAAAAGCCAGCACAAATACTTGGCCCCAGCCGGGATACGAACTCGCGACCCGAGCATTAGAAGTCCAGCGCTGTACCATTCGGCCACCCTGACTCCCCTATAAAACCTTGAGAGTAAGCAATAATAGTAATACAACACACACATGCTCCTGCTTGCTGCTTTAATTTTGAAAAACCAAGTGAACATCAATTGTGAATTAATAATAAATCATACCTACTAAACAAAATACTGTCATGCCAGCAAAAAAAAAGGGAGAAAAAGGGAAGGGGGAAAATGACAACCATGCAAAAGCTTACCAAAAAGTTATACACGGTAATAAATATATGTTGCAGAGCATACAAACAAATAAGCTGTAATGACGAGGTCTTGTTGTCTTTCTTCTTCCACATCTTAGTTCACAAGTTATGTTAGCCGGAACTTATATACGGAGAACGAAACTGGGCGAGGTTTTTTTTTTTTTTTTTTTACTAATACTTACAGGAAAACATTGCTTCCTCGTTCGCTATACAAAAATGCTTTGACAGTTTGGTATGTCTGTAAAACTTTTCCTTTTCAGTTATCTGCTATGTTTATTTATTAAAGCGTCCACCAAGAAGAGCTCTCTCTCTCTCTCTCTCTCTCTCTCTCTCTCTCTCTCTCTCTCTCACTAACACACACACGCGCGCGCGCGCGCGCGCGCGCGCACGCACCATTCAAATGAAACTGAAACATCCAAAGCGATCGTCGTTGATGATCTAACTTGGAGCAAGTTTCTGTTCAGTGCTCAAGCATCCTTTATGAAAAGCTAAATTTTGCCACAAATTACTGTTTGCCTATTCACAGTGTTTTTGAGTAGCAGCTGCGAGCAAAACTTATATACACTACGTTTTGGAACGAATTAAGTGTTCTCGTTCGTGTCTGCCTGACGTTTCATCCCGCGAGCATTCCGCTGAAACCCCAAGGGCAAATTACTCTCTGTCTTGATTCACTATTTATCTTCCCTTTTCTGCAGGATCCCAATAAGAGTAGTCTCCGTTAGTGTCAATGGAGACTGATGGTGTGCAACGTTCCTGTCATCATCTAGACCCACAGTTGTTGCATCCTACTGTCCGGCCTGATTATGTACAAGTTCTGTTCTCCCTACTATGCATTCTCTTCCAGGATGAAGTATTGTCCATCTTTGCCTTGTTCATCGGCCTCGGGCTCGTTTGCAGTGTCGTCTTGTGTTTCTCCGCCGTCATTCGCGTTTTCCAGAACGAAATATTGTCCTTTCGCCCCATCCACATCATTGAGATCTTCAGGTTTGTCACCTTGTTCCTCATCCGGGGTGTGCCCCAAGGGAGTGTACTCTCCGTCATGACTGTTAGAGTTGCGGGCCCTGTCAGACGAGTCCAATGCAGAGTAGTCATGGCTGCTGCGGTCGCTAGAAGCAGCAGCAACAGCAGCAGCATGCGGGCGCGTCATTTTGCTGCTGTCGTTTTTGCCATTTGCCTCTTCTTCGCCTAGGAAAAACGTGCAGCCATCTTTGCTCTTGAGCTCCTTAGAAGCCTTCCTTCCTGTTTTTCTGTTTGCATCCTGGACAGTGAAGACTGTCTCTTCGGTAGGGTTGTGAGCAAAACTGTCGGCTGACAAGGGTGCAGAAGGTAGTTTTCGAGCAGCGACTATTGCAACATCCTCCTCGGCTTGACTGTCGTTTTGTCCAGGTGTGGGTGGAAGCTTGCGAGTGGTGACGTCGTCAGGTTCGTTGTATACGGAGCCATCGCTTTCTTGAAGTTCATACTTTCGGCGCATGTTTGTCACGCTGTCTATCTGAGTGTATCTGTGGCCACCGTTCATGTTTGTGGAGTTTGCCGGCCCGTTTTTGTTCCGTCTGTCTGGAGAACTGCTCGGACCTCCCTGCAAGCATGAAAGAGACCCCCCTAGTGCCATAAAGTCATACAAAAGTATAATGATGTCGATCTTGGCCGAACTGGGGACCAGAAGGTTGTGGGTTCAATTTTCGACAAGGTATAAACGTTTGCAAAGACCTGCTTACAATGTCACTTCCACTGAAATCTCCTGACTGGTGAGTGAAAGGCGTGAAATTTCACACACACGCACACACACGCGCACACACACACACACACACACACACACACACACACACACACACACACACACACATACACACACACACAAAAATACTGTGGACATGGAGAAAACAGGAACATCGAATACGCATGGGAAATTTTTATCTACTTATAATTATAATTATTTTGTGGTTTTCAAAGAAACCGATGATAGTATATGGCAGACTACTCACATCCTGAATGCTCAAAGGGTTGTCTATGCCTTCTGCAGGAGAGGGTGCACCACAAGAAGAGCTCTGCGACTCCACGCTGCACAAAATCAAACCATGAACATGTGACCAAAGGTGCTGAAAATTGAATCGAAAATTGGTTAGTTACTAGTGAGATTTAGTAGGATTTCGTACGGAGAACTTCGTTGAGCAGCGTAACCCATTTGCATGTAAATTAGGCACGTTACGGGTGCCATTAGCCAACTGCAGCGCGTTAGCAGCTCGCGGCCTCTGCCGTGTGAGCCTAATTTACATGTAAGTGGGTTACGCTGCTCAGCGAAGTCCTCTTTACGAAGTCCTACTAAATCTCACTAATGTCTCATTATTAGAAACCTCTGAATGATTATATTACGTAAGTGTGTGTGTGTGTGTGTGTGTGTGTGTGTGTGTGTGTGTGTGTGTGTGTGTGTGTGTGTGTGTTACTGTTGTTCAACAAGCTGCCTCAAATATTCGCTTACCTCCCTTTATTGACTCTCCTGCGTCTCCACAACCATACCAGGAAGAACGTTACAACAACCAACACAAGGACAGCAAGCAGAGCCCCAAGCACTCCAATCACAACATCCTTGTCATCTGAGGTTAAGAAATAAATGGCGTATGATTTCTCTGTCTGTCTGTCTGTCTGTCTGTCTGTCTGTCTGTCTCTCTCTCTCTCTCTCAGCCGCGAATTAGTCTTTGTGGCTTGCGCGGCTTTAAGCCCTAAAAACTCTCTCTCTCTCTCACACACACACACACGCACACACACACACACACACACACACACACACACACACACACACACACACACACACACACACACACACACACACACACAGAGTTAAATGTGATATTGATCTTGATCAAAGTAAGTTCAGTGTTCTGTATTTCATTATGCTGTTACTACTGTATTATTTGCCTGTAATGTAGTTCAATTTGATTTATTAATTAATTGATTATTTATTCCATTCATACCTCATCAAAATGACGACATCGTCTTTTTAGTGCGTTTCAAGTTGAGCAGTTCATTGTCGTATTGTGTGCCTATAGTCGTAAACGCCCCTACCTTGGGAAGAAACTTCGCATAGGCCATTGTACAGGGTCGTAACCTTGCAGCCGATATAACCTGTAAGTTTAACGATGCCTTGAAGCAGCAGCTCTCTGTGTTATATTTATACATTTATTAACAGGCCATCTGGTCTAGCTGATCGCAGGATGCGCAGTTTTACACAAATGAACTATTGAACAGTACATTTGCATCAAGGATTACACCGTTAAACCGGCGCCAAAGTACGAACGGGGAGAATCAGAATCAGGTTTATTTGTTATCGGAACACAGAATTCTATGCGACACACGCACTCATAATTGGACAATAATAATGATATGAACAATAATAATGAATTGAACATAGATCATGAACAAGCTAATCCTTAACAAAGAAGCAAACTTCCAAACAAATTAACTGAACTAGCCTAGAGGTGTCTATCT
>JACVVK020000738.1:140000-176133 GCA_018292915.2 Batillaria attramentaria | reverse complement strand
GCCAACGATTGCTTACGGCGCGCCCAGGTACTGAATATGACCATAAATGGAAATATTGGGCATACCTGTTGATAAGTAGAGAGGAGTGCATGTAGGTAACAGATACAAAGGCCAGGCGATTGTGAGGCACCTCTATTGTGGAAAGAGTGAGTGTACCTGTGTGCTAGACTGCATTCATTAGTGATTTTATTACACAAGTATTAAGGCACTAGTAGAACCTTATCAGCTAACTGACCATTGACTAGCAAGATTAAAATAAATCTAAGAAGTGCAACAGTTCTAAGCACAGAGGTAGATGTGTAAACTTTTCATTCATTCACTGGAACATTAAAGAACTTCACCAGACTTGGAATTCAGACCATAGAATTATACTCTTTAATTTTATTATGCGAGATGCACTGGAAGGGACAGCATTCTGTTACATGTAACTGTTTCTGTCGGCCATTCAAGCACAGTGTAATTCATCAGAACATTTTTATTTTTTAAAAACCTGAAAGAGCATCAGCTGCATTTGGAAAAGAAAAGCTGTAGTACACAGATTTGTTTACAGTTGACAAAATGGGAGATGGTGCAGGATCTGAAACAGCATCATGGGAGATGTTACCGCAGCATCTTCTGGTGTCTGTGTTCTCCTACCTGCCACTGATTGACCGTCTCCACGCTGCCTTGACATGCAAGGTGTGGAACAACTGCCTCAAACATCCTGTCTTGTGGCGACGCTTTGTGTGCAAGTTTACACAACCATTTCATGAGAAGGTGAGAAACACTTTGAGTGAACTGTTAGATCAGTGATTCACCTGGAGCTAAGATAGTTTGTGTTGTATTTTACTCCTGCTGTGTCGCTCTCTTGATGCACTCGCAGAGAGGACACGGGATACAACAGGATACAGCTCCAGTACTTTATTATAGAAGATGCGTGGAGAACAAATGCATGAAAGAAGAAGAACCCAGAATGCTGTGCAGGGCTGCTTATAAGTTATATATACTAAACAGGTCAGATCTAGAACATTTCCTCAATTTACTGGCAATTTCGAAATCTTTCCAAGGTGACGTAATCTACTGACGTTACTGCACCAGCATGTTCTGGGATGGTCTAGAAATTTCCATTGAAATTCACTGGCTTTTCGCGATCTCTACAACAGTTTGGAAGGTCTTAAACTATCAATCCATCAGAATGGCATACTGGTATGTTTGGTTTTTCCTACTGGCAGGAGTGTATGCAGTACCTGCTGGGGGAAAAAAAGTTTCTGCTGATCAAAACTAAAAGGAATTCAGCTGAAACTGGGGGTGAGCGGTGGTGTAATAGGTAGTGTGTTGGACCTCGCTATTGAACAGCCGTCACCAATGTCATGACGATGAAGCGTGGGTTCGAGCCCAGGTCGAGCTTGTGATATGTGATACTGGTTTTTCCTGCATGGCTACCGGGCTGCTCACTGAGGGTTTCTGTCCGGGTTATCAGGCTTTACCCCAGCAGCAAAATTGAAAAATATGATAGGTAGTTGGGTGACACTGCACCATGGCGATGTGCATCCCCTGGGGAAAGCAGCCTGAATTTCCTGAAGGGGATAATAAAGCAGTAAAAAATCTAGCACTGATCCCCATTCTACAAAAGTTCCAGCTGGTTAAAAGACTAGTTAGTTAGTTAGTTATTTAGGGCTTAACGCCGCGCAAGCAACAAAGGCTAATTCGCGGCTCGGTTAAAAGACTAAGATAATCGCCAGTTACTTTTGAGTGACAGGAATGTTGATGCAAATTTGCAAACGAGTTATGTGAGGTTTGTGTGTGTTTGCGGTACATATATATATTATATATACATAGAGAGAGAGAGTAGGAACAAAGGCATCACTGAAGTTGAAAACATGTGCTCAGTCAGGTCAGTTTGAAAGTAGGGGAAGTAAGTAAAGCTGAGAGCGCTACCTAGATCTTGTCCACTGGCATACAAAGCATAGGTCTTCTAGATCTAGGTAGCGCTCTCAGCTGTACTTAATTCCCTATATACAGTCTTCACAAAAAGTTAAGGACCAGTCAGCATAATGGGTGACAGTTTCAATAAATCAGAAAAAAATAAACGAATAAGATTTTTCCCGTGAAATTCGGTAGCAAGGTTAAGGGGTAATTAGTGAACATGGCGACCACTGTGTGGATGGCACTTGCGCATCACACAGCATGCTTGGCGCGTTTGGAAAATCTGCAATTTTGGCAAAATTAGACCGAGTTTCAGTGTTCAGTGAGCGATACCTGGAGCTTTCTGCACAGCAAAAATGAGATCCAGGTCAAAGAATGCATCCCTGGTTATGAACTGTGCTCATTTGTTTGCCTACATAAGCCGCCGTTTCAGCGATGTTCAGCACTACACCAACATGCCACCACAACAAAAGTTGAATGATATTCGCAAGTGGTCCTTAACTTTTTGTGAAGGCTGTGTATATCTACACTGCACTATCATCTGGAAAAAGAGCCATAGTACCTTGGATTTCATACGTGCTTCTGTCTTTGTGCCAGAGGATAGCAGATCTAGTAAAGAATACAATTACATGTAATTATGTTTGTCCTTTAATTTCCACAGGTACTCGTGCCCATTGAGCAACATGGCCACCGCATTCGATCACTGGTTGTTGAGGTGAATCAGGAAGATGTGGACAACCGCAGTCATGCATGCCAGGTAGAGACAGCTGTTTTTAATTGTTCGCCAAGTAAAAGGGTGAGTGGTGGTCTAACAGGTAGCGCGTTGGATGTAGCCGTCACCATTGTCACGGTGATGAAGCGTGGGTTCGCTCCCAGGTTGAGCTTGTGATATGTGATACTGGTTTTTCTTGGCTACCGGGCTGCTCATCGGGTTTCTCTCCGGGTAGTCCGGCTTTCCTCCCCCAGCAGAATTGTAAAAAAAATATATATATAGGATAGGTATTGGGTGGCGCTGCACCGTTGCGACGCGCTTCCCCGGGGGAAGCAGCCCGAATTTCCCCAAAAGGGATAATAAAGTAGTAAAAAAAAGAAGAAGAAGAAAAAAAAAAGAGGTGTGCTGTGCAGTTGGATTTATATATATAAAAAAAGAGACTGATGTTGATGTTTGTTTTTGCTGCAGGACCCGTAGGTCAGAATTCCTGAAGGGTACTCAGTATTACAAAAACACACTCCAGTTACGTCATCAGTCAGACTCGCGGAGGCGCGGTAGTTAGGACAGAAAATTGAAACATCTCTTGGTTTCTTTCGTGGTAAACCACTCAAACTAATCATGCTTTGATTGAGTGAAACTTGATGATTTTCAATTTTATTATTGTTTTTATTGTTGTTACAACAGGCATTGCGCAGTATAGCAGAAAATCCACAGCGCAAGTTGTCTTCCATCACAATTCACTTCCTGGGGCAGAATCCGCTGTTCTATGCAGGGGCTGAGTTTACTGCGGAACTTCAGAGACTTTTTGGTGTGCACAGGGACAACACAGAACCATACAGCTACCTCACCGAGGTGGACCTCAGTGGCCTTGACATTGCTTTCGATGACACTCTCTTTGATCTGTTGTCACAGCATCATCCGCACCTGCAATCGTTCAACATCCAGAACAAAAGTTTAGTGTGTAAGGTCAGCTCAAGATGCATGCTTCGTCTTGTCACACGGTGCAGAAAACTGAAAGATCTCCGTGTCTTCCACCTGAGTTTAACAGACGAGGTCTTATTAGCAGTGGCAGAAACTGAAGAACCAAGCCTGCAGCACTTGTCGATCATTTTCAGGCGTGACACAAAGTACCAGCACGATCTCTCCTCAGAAGCGTGGTCCGTGCTGGTCAAGAAAATCCCACGCCTGCGCGTCACGCTTGGGTTTGACCACACATGCCCGCTCAACCGCATCTCCGAAGTGATGAAGGCGGAAATACCTGTGACCACCCTGCGACTTGAGACATTCACTCGCATTTACGAGGAGGTGAACCAAGCAACAACTTTTTACCACAAGACACTGGAAAAAGTCGTGCTGCAGACGAGAAACTCAGAGGAGTTGGAGCGAGCGTTGATAAGAATGGCAGAAAACAGTCCACGTCTCCGTTGTCTGAAAGTGTTTTGTGTGCTGCGTCCGGAAGCAGTGGAGCGAATCCTGGAGCTTTTACCGGACATGAAACGCAGCGGGAACTACATCCTCAAGTCGCAGATGGAGGAGGGGCCGTGGGTGGTAGGGGTTGAGACGGACGAAGAGGCGCATGGGAGGCTGGGTGCTCCGAAGTGAAGAACGTTTTCATTGTGTGTTGATGCAGATTTTGTTCTCACAACTGAGATAGCCATCACTGTGCGGGCAGAATCCTTAAAACAAACACAGCTGCTTGTACCACATTGCTTTTCTGAAAGAGCTTCCAAAGCCTCAGGTAGATTGTGTTTGTATTGTGAGCAGCATCTTCGCAAGCATATTATTGAACATTGATCTCTTTAGTATGGTGCTGTGTATGTGTGTGTGTATGTGTGTGTGTGTAGACAGATGGTATCGTGGTGATGCACATTAACAAAAACAAACTAGCTATTTATAACTTGCTGACTGACTGGTAGGAGCAGCACATGTATAGATTACGGCTTTGTCAAACACATGGCTGTCTATATAGGGTAGATGTTCAGGGTTGACTGTCAGTTATTGTAATGAAAGTGCACAACATGAAGATTTATGGGAGAATCGAGAAAATCGTTATTTGAACGAGACGCAAGACTAAGGCGAGTTTACGATTGATTTGGAGACTAAAATGTTGATGCACGGCTGATGATAGTCCTGGTGGAATCAGTCTGAGACAAGAGCTAACAGTCTCAGATTAGTGTGCATTGTTTCATGCATCTGGTTTAACCATGTGATAACCTTTTTGACATCGAAACGCTGTTTAATTTGGGCATAACCGTCATGGATTGGATAGACACCTAGTTTAGTCCTTTTGGCTCCTAGAGAAGCATAGGGCCTCAACAGCTCTCCTCCATCTCACTCTGTCCCTGGCGCAGGTCTTGGCCTCCTCCCATGTCAGGCCCGAGCCTCGCAGCTCGCAGTGCAAGCTCCTCCTCCAGGTCTGCTTGGGGCGCCCTCTCTTCCTCTTCCCCTGCGGGTTCCACTCGAGCGCCTGCCTAGTGGTGTTGCAGGGTTCCTTCCGCAGGGCACGTGTGGCCGACCCGTTGCCACTTTCGCCGCCTGACCGGATAGACACCTAGACCCTTTACCATATAATGGCTTGAACTTGACAGCATGTCGTATTCTGGCTGAGTCATACGGCACAAGGGCCTAAGCATCATGGATTGGATAAACACCTGCACCCTTTTAGCGTATGATAGTAGAGGTAACGAGCACGATTTCACTGTTTACAGATGAGTTGTCAGCCAATCAGCTGTCGGAATTTCTCCAAATTTTCCTGAACACCCCTTTGAAGTATAAGATAATCTGCTGGCATCCACGTAATGCACTCGTTAGTGTTTGACTGACATCAGCATGCTTGTTTGAACACTTTCATTTTAAAATGCTTATAGTTTCAGGTCTTTTTCAAAGTGTGATAACAGGTGTACAGCTTGTGTAGTACTGTGATGTAGACTGTGAATATGTCTTTGTGATATGCCTTATGATTTCTCTATGCAATACGTAGCCTTATGCTGTGGCTGTAGTGAGTCATTGAACAAAGATACTTGAGTGCATGTTGTTCTTGTCTACTGCTCAAATGCTTCAAGTGCTGCTTCAAATCCAGCAATCTTACCATTCGTTACTTCTGAGTGCATGTATTCAGTGGCTGACGCGCTACGCCAATCCTATAGGCCAACCAACACTGACCTGGCCAATCAACTCTGCGAACCTGCTGACGGAACTTCAACCCACGGCGGACTTCCTGGCAGCCACCGAACTGAGGGCATAAAGCACAGTCAAACATCAAACGCAGAAGAGGAAAATTAAGTGACTGATGCAATTAATGTATCAATTTCTTTTTGAACTTGTATACATGTGCGCGAGACTGTATATTAAAAAAAACAACAAAACACCCCCGAGGTTCATTTGTAACAGACAACAAATGCATACCATCAATAACAGCATTTGTTTGATCTACAAATTCAAGTGAAAATGAAAAAAAAAATTTAATGACATTTTTCCCGTAATAATGCAAGAATTTAAACCAGATTTGAGAAATATATTGTGCATTTAGTATTTTTGTAACATCAGTTAGCGGAACGCATTAAAATTGGTGGTAATGGACACTGACTGTTGGTTGTAATTTTTACTGCAACAGCTATAGTTACTCATTTACACAGTCAACATTGTATTTCATATACCTCATGTCTTTTTAAAATAAAGCCTGGTGTATCTTCAGCGTGAGTTAAGTGCATACAGTTTCTGAAGGGACTGTTTACAAGGTAGGTAATATGCAGTTAACATGGAATCCTTGAAAGACATCCTGTTTCTAGCCGTCTCTCGAGAATGGTATGAATAAACTCACTGCTTAATGTTCTACAGCTGTGAGCCAAACCAAATGATTACTGCACGGGCTATATATGCTGGATGTAGTGAGACATCATCCACACAAAACTTCCAAGAAAAACACTGCACACGATTAAAAGCCATACTTCAGCTGCTTATTAGACATTTCCTTAAAAGTGCATTGTCAAAATATATGCAATGTATATATATATTTTATATATTTTATCCGCCATCACCTGAGCATGGCGGTCGATACAAAAGACACAGTCACTGAGAAAGGCTTGAAAGGAAAGGAATGGGGTTGGTGGGTTGTAGGGGGGAGTGCCCCTCATTGGAATGAACACAATTTAGATCACAACAAACCATACAAACCACTATATTTCGACAACACTGGTCTGTTTACTGGTAACAAGTTTAACAGCTAGCCTGTTGGAAAAAAGGGAGGAGGGGTGGGGTGGTGGGTGACAGTGACAAGATGCGACAATGAAGCTTTCTCAATGCAGTTTTCCCTTTATCTAACATAAATGAAAACCCAAGAAATACACATCCTAAAACATGTAACATTAATTAAAAATACATTCCAAAATGTAAGTACTTATATGAAAGTCATGAAGAGATCATTTAGTATTCCCACGGGCACTGCTAACCTTGAAAGGCATCACTGTCAGTATGTACAAATTTCATCTGAACTCAAAGTACAAGTACAAACTAAAGGAAGTGAGCTAACCGACACTTCCCTAACTAGCACATGAAAGACAGCTGTACTGCTGTCATGTACGCAGACAAAGCGGTCTCCCCTCTCGCTCTGAACCATAACATGTTTGGCAAATGCCTGTCTGATTTACATGACCTATGGAGGCAGTAACTGCACTACAAGCACAATGCAAATTGCTACTTATGGACCCCATACACGATTGCAGGCACATCAGATGTGCCGTATATTTATCCCTGTCACGGCACATCAGTATGCAGACTAGCTACATCCTAACTAGACTTGTCACTAACACCACCTACAAATTCAATCATTATGTATGTATGTAGTCCTGTAACATGAATATTCATTAAGATTAGATGCAAGCTGCAACGAAGCTTGCAGGGAACCTGATCAAACTGAACTAAGTGATTACCTAATACATCACGTCGGTTCCACTACATACACAAATACAGAAATGTAGCAGAGTTTTATTTGTGTTTTGTTTACATATTTGCTTCAAAATACACAGATCTGTAATGTAAGACATGCCTAAATGTTCACTGGATCTCCTACAAGCCAGTAACCAACCTATGGTAGGAAGTAAGGGGTACGCCGAATGCCAGCGTACTTAGATACGTTCTTTTTGTGCCAAATAACAAGAAGCTGTGTACATACTGACTGCACAAAATCATTAACAAAAGCTACTCGGGCAAATTAATAAAGTTATGCAACACACTTTTTTGCTGCAAGCCTAATACGTCAACATTACCCACGTACACAAAGGAACTTTGTGTGAACTTTTACTCACAAATACAGCCTCTGATCTACAGTACATTCAAATGGAAAACAAAAACAGTACAGTACTTGGTCAAAGCAAATACCTGTACAACATTGCTACATTATAAACTATAAAAATGACACAAAATTGCAGCCAACACTGATGAGCACAGGGGGAAAAAATATTCAGAATAGCAAAACATGGTGCAGATCTGAACTTAAGCATCGGCTGGAATGCAAACACTTTTGTTTACACTAGCTGTTAAAAACATTTCCAGTCTATATGACAATTCTCCTAGATTAAAATGCAAAGTATCTCATACATTTTCTAGGACTGAAAATTGAGTGAAAACCCAAACATCGCCAAGCAATGAAGTGTTTAGGAATGTTCAAATACACAGGTGATCATATGACACAGAAAAGTCTGCTTAACTATAGGATCTATATATGAGTGTGTGACCTTGAATGTCTAAGACATTATTCACTCTCACAAACATACATGAACATAGCTGCTAAGTAAATAAATTAACACGATCAGTCAATCAAGCACTAGAATACTGATGTAGTCACTAGCATGGGAAAGCAGTTTATATTAAAAATGATTGTGATTTTCATACATGTATGTGTCAAGTTTATATCAAAATGCCAACAGTACACCGCAGTTTCTTTGCAAAAGGAACCATTTGTTTTTAGCTTTTTACAAAAGGGCACCCAATATCCTTCACACTTTCGCACACTTTTCTGATACAACAAAGACCTGACACATGTTTGAAAAATCAAATCTAATCACTTCTGAACATCATGTTCCTAGAATCTGTTGGCTGATAAGAGTATAACCACTTCAGAAAAACTCTGAACCACAGCGCTTCGCAAGAAACCACACACAGACCTCCAACCGCTGAACAACACCTGATTAAATAACATAACAGTAACATAAACACACATCATTGCACATCTAGTCAGTGGGTAGGCCTACCCTGCATGGAAAAGTGAGCAAAGAGGCAGGCAATGTAATTATACAGTGTATCTGGCTACAAGACATATACAGCAAAGCGAGAAGCCTACAAATCATGACAAAGAAAGCTAACCAAGCAAGGAAAAACCTAGGGTTTCTAATTCACAGACCATGTGGATTCTACTTTAAGCTACGACATTCAGATGTCCAACATTTTGATTATGGTAAAAGCAATACCTCAGTATACCTAACGGAGGAATGAAGGGATCGAAGCACCATGTTTTTGTGGTCTTGTCAGAAGTCACATTTCCTTACAAACTATAACTAAGGTTTTTTTTTTCTTTTATTATTATTGGTAATTGATGAAGGTTGTGGAATGCTGCCCAAACTGTTTAGTATATAAGTACCTAAATTACCTGTTATACATTCTCTCAGCAGCTGCCTACGCAAAAAGATCATGAACAAAACCATAATCATAACATCGCTTTAATGAAGGGAAGGTTGTCATGTCATCTGCTATGAACAATTTTGTATGGATGTTTAGCTTAGAAAAAACAAACAAAGAACAAATCTGCACTTTTTGACAGTGTTAAAGCTTCATATCATGACCTGCAAGTACTCAATGTCACAACCATTTTCATGATGAACCGTTTCAGAAAGATTTGAAGAGTTTCTCATACCATGTACAACACAAAAGCATCTAACAGGGAAAGTATTACCAGTACATGTCTTAATTGCAGCTGAGTACGCAGTTCTGATATGGACAATTGTAAATGAAAGGATTCCGCATAAACACAAAATGAACATTATACCGAACACCTCTGTTTCATTGTACGCCACTGTGTGCCCTGTCATGGTAAGGCCTGGAATCATGAATTGAGGACTTACAAACTTACAATGCTATGCAAATTTGCAATGTGCAGTGTACTGTTACGCAAACGTGCAATGCACAATTTATTTTCCCACACACTCGGTATCACTTACAGTACATGTAATGCTGAAGTAAGAAAAGAAACTGTTGACCGAGAACTGCAGCTGACCCATGTCAAATACATTTGTGCGCTTTTACGTAAACGCTGAGCCATAAAAATAACCTCTGGACTGCTTTTGCAGAAGAACCCAAAGCATGCCTGTACACGTGCAACACATGTTTCAAGGCCATGTTTGAAATTCCCAGTAAAGCACACCCTTTCTTACATTCTTGTTTCAGTTTTCTGTATCTGCACAAGTTGCCGTTCAGTTCCAAAATGGTACAGATTCCAAGACAGACCATTACACGCCAACAAGCATGCATACATATGATATAATTACCGATGCTTATTTACATTATATATATATATCTACAAACGTATACTTACTGCAGAATAATGTCAAGTGAAACTTGTAAGTATCAATAACACCCTCAGATATCTTAAAATACTACACAGACGAAACCTCACAAAAGTTTACAATGGTGTCAATTTTACAACTTGGACCAAGAGAAGAGCTTGAGCAATTTCCATGTACAAAAGACAGCACGCGTTAGAATATTTCTGTGTCAATATTACAGAAGTGCAACTTACAATGTGTGTATTTACAGTTTGGTCGCACTGAGGGAGGCATGTCAAAGAAGAGGGGTAGGGTCACTGAGGAGATGAAGAAATTAAAGATGGGCTCTTTTTTTTTTTTTTTTTTACTGGCATTTTATCTGGACATTCCTTCTACTGCAAACATGCACAAACATTGGCTCACATCTACTCCGATCACTGTGTCTTGCGTGCAAAAACAACCAGTTGCTGATTTTTTTTTCTTTTCTTTTTTTCTTTCTTGTTTTACATTGTTGTTAGATGTGTGAACAATGAAGTGTCACATGCATACTGTCATGTTTGTGTACCGATATCTGCTGACCAAGGATGTCCTGACGATACCTGATGCCGAGTAAACCCAAATTAATGGAGATTCAACAACAGCCTTGTTCTTAATCAATCACAAATACACTGCAACATCTGACTGATATGTTTGTTCTCATGAAGTTTGTATTAATGGAAGAGATTCAATTACTCTCTAGAATATAATTATAAAGCTATTTTATTTCATTTTATTAAAAAAAAATATGGACTTGTGTTGCCATGACATTCACAGAGAAATAAACACTTTACAGACCTCATTCACACCATATGTCACACCGTGTTACACTTGAATGTACAATGTAACACTAAGAGGCACTGGCTGCAAACAGGATTTTAACTATCAACTGTCATGCCCAGCCAAACTTTATATCCCGCTAAAGCCCATTTTAGATAATGTATTGCAGACACCATTGCTCTATCCATAAGTTGCTGAACACACCTCCAATCCTTAGTTGAGAAAAAATCCCCCCCCCCCCCCAAAAAAAAAAAAAAAAAAAACAAACAAAAAAAAACCAACCAAAACAAACAAACAAAAAAACCCCACAACATTGGAGGGAAAAAAATCACAGGACATGCAATCCTTTGAACAAAATTACACGGGAAAAAAAACAAAAATATTCCTGCAAGTGTCCTTTTCATTCTTTTCCTACAGATACATGATTAAATGGGAACTTAAAGAGAAAAAATGCACCGCAAAGCAAAAATTATGGCCTGCATTGTTTGTAGTCACCCAGTAGATCAACTTACTTGAGACAGATATATATATATGTATACCCAATAATGACTAGGAAAGCAAGACGCGTGTATTTTCCCTTTGATATTTTACAATTATATACTCAAAAATGTCTTCATGAACTACAGTGATCGGTAAGTTTGGGGATAAATAAATCACTATTTAAAAAAAGGTGATCGAGTTCCCACTTGCTTAACTGTCAATGTATATTAAGGAAAAAGAAATCATATGAACGTCTCAGGTTCAGTTTTTCAACCCTGACACACCAAATCAAAAGCACCATGCATTATATTTCCTCTGAAATTTACTTTTGATAATTTGGACTGGGTACATTTAGCATGATACACAACCTTGACCCCCATGTACTCCTACAGCCAATGATCCACTGAACTGTGCTCATCTCAAAGTGATTAGAATAGCTGAAAGATAGTCAAGGTCACTGGTCAATCGGATTTTTCCTCATGGAATGAGCAAGAATATTCTGTTTCTTGTTGCAAAGGCACATTTGAGCAGCCTGATTAAATGATTTGCAATATGGTGTATGCTCATGATGAAGTAATGCTCACAATCATGTCGGTAGAAGTCACCAACAACTCAACCTTTCCAAAAGTCAGTCACTTTTTCAGACAAAATTTTACCATCAATGTCTGTTCAAGAATTTGGTATGGTCCCCTTTTCAATGAGAACAAACAGTATAACAAAAATAGTCTCTCTGTTGCTTGAGGAATGTTCAGAAACAAACATTAACAACAATTACTAAACAGTCAATTGAGTCAACTCTTGATATGGCCTCTCTGTAATTGCCTTTCATTTAAAAAAAAAAAAAAATGTGTTAAACACTTGAGCTTTCACTGTGGCCGTTCTCTGCTGACGCAAGTTTTTTGTGTGCGCGCACCTGACTAATCAATCCCCATTTTCACAGAATAATTGAAGGCACAGCTTCCAATTTATGAATGGTGTGGGTGTCATACCCAAAACTGGTGATCTGTAGTGTATTTGTTATGATGGCATGTTAATAAACATACTATGGGTGAGGAACCTCTAAAAATGCTGTACAAGTATTCAGTTTCACATTGGAGGCAAACTGGAAATACCTACTGGAACATGGATGTTGCATACACATTTACTCTGCTACAGAATGGAAATTTCTATGTGGTAAACAGTGTGTGTACCCACTTTATATTAAGCACTCACACCACACTTGTGCACCATGATAAATTCAATGTTAAGGTCTTTCATACAATCACTGTGAACTGACACACAAATGTAACAGCATATGATTACTACTACTGACCCATATCATGCAAGCATTTTCCATATATACCACACTACCATACTATTTTTTAACAGCATATGCTGAGCCTTAGTTTGAACTGCAATACAATGTACAACTTTGTACATCTTACGCAGCTGTGGCGAATATGAATTTTCTACAGGGTCAATGGTTTCCCTTGTTACAATGTGAAGTTTACTTGGATTCCTATGGGGAACTTCTCATGTGGAAACACACTGAAATTTTCATACATGACAGTGAAAGAGACTGGTGCATCTGGTCCAAATCTAATCGTGAACTGCGTTTTGAAAAGAAAGAAAATCTACGTTCCCATGTAACTGCTGCAAGTCTACTGCGCTCCAGTTCCAATCTATGAACACGATCAGAAAGAAACTTTCACCAAGAGATGCACTAACACACGTACATATATGTATCATTGCACACATAATTTAGGCACAACACTGCCTTGCCTTTGCACTGTCTAGTAGCAGGCACAAGAGCATACACACTGTGAACAACATAAAACTGCCTCCACTTTTCGTCATACCATGACATACATAATCATACTTCCCTCTGGTTATGCTTTGATGCTGTGCAACATCACCTGATGAAAACTGTCTACCAAGCAGTTCCAGATGCGTGTACTTCTTACCATTCTGGATCTCTAGTAGTATCACAAGGATACGTTACACATATGGGTTACGCCACCATCCCGATGTACAGAAAATAAATCAGTGTTTCATTTTTCACTTGTTCCCAGGAAGTAAAGGCTTTGGAAAGCTCTTGTTCACTCCAGTGTGTGTGTGTGTGTGTGTGTGTGAAGGGCATGTCTATCTCCTTGACACCTCAAAAAAGGTATGTCTGTCTCACTCCTTTAAGATTTTATCTGGAAGTAGCCTCACAATATAACACAACACCGTTCCTTATCGTCAGGCTCTCCGACCACCGGCTGCTGGGCAGGAGCAACAAATCGCCTCAGCTGGCCAGTCGGCAGCGTTATAGGAGTAACCCTGCACAGCCATGTTATTGTTATTATGCCCGTTCTTTGTCTTGTCCCCCCTATCACCGCCGCCTCCCACCGAGTTGCCATGTACACTGTTGCCACGGCGGTCTTTTTGCAAACTTTCCAGGAACATATTCTGCATGGCCATGTCCGCCAAGTTCTCACGCGAGTTTGAGCGCTGTTTCTTCAGGTCGGACAAAGTCGACCCCGACGACTGCCGCCGTCCTTGATTCGCAGCAAGGTTTCCGGCTGGTGGTTGAGGAGGAGCATGATTGCTCTCCCTTGGCATAGAGGCATTTTGGGAAGCTTGTGGAAGATTTGGGTTCCGCAGATTGGGGTCCGCCTCTTTTCGTGAGCCATCCCCAGCTGACTGTTTCATGTTCACAGGAGGTCTCTGTGATTCTGGTCTGGACTGAGATCCAGCCGAAGGTGGTGGTGTAGGTTGATCAGGCGTGACCGTAACGGTGGTTGCCCTTGGTTTGGGTGTGGGCTTATTGACTGTGATGGTGGTGACGGAGGTGGTGGTGGGTGGCCTGTCATCACTGTCTGCACTGGGTGACGGTGGCTGCTGTCGTCGGTCATCATCACTGGTGACAACAATTGTCACCTCATCCAGATCGGTGGCTGGCACATTCTCGTGCTCCTCCTCTGCCACCTGGAAAATGACACATTTTCTGTTCAAGCACATGCCTAACATTACATCCTACTCTAAAAAAAAACCCATCATGATCCAGTGGATGTTATTGCGACTGCCACGGTTTCATTCAGTGCCGGTACTTACCCTGCAATTTCACATTCGCACAACTAACCAGCTGGCACTGTCAACCATAATTTCACTAACAGCCAGAGTTACATGTATTTGGAACTTCCCTCCTCCCATCCATCCATCCTTCTACAGTACATACAAGGTATGTGCTTATAGTAAATTTACTTTCTGATCAGTCTAGCAGCAATTTATTTATTTCACTTATCTGTTTTTTGTTTTGTTTTTTTGGTGTTTTTTTTTTTTTGGGGGGGGGGGGGGGGGGGCTGGACTCAGATCCAAATGCTGGTGTGCCATAATCCAGTTAAAAATGACCCCCCCCCCCCTCCCCCGGGTTTTAGAGCCTATAATTATGACCCTTAGAAATTGTGAAATGACCCCCAGTTTTATGGACAGGGGGTCATTGTGACTCTTACATCTGAAGCATATGGGAAACACTGTGTTTAGTTCTCACCATCAGCAACTCCTCATCTTGCATCAGGTTGAGACCAAAGTGTAGAGCCTCCTCCTTGTGCTCTTTCTTAAACAGCTGGCTTTTGTCACCTCTCATACTGCTACGGCGGATTGATGCACTGCACACAACAGGAAACCAATGACCTGGGTTAATACATGTTAGTTACTTACCGTGAATGTTAAAATATAGCCCATAAGCTTTTCTACTCTTTATTTTAACAGAATAACTTTTTCCGAAGACATAACCAAACAACAGAATTCGCAAGCAAACAATTAAAGATGAGATATTCTCGCTGTAGTGGACATTCTCGCTGTAGTGGACATTCTTCTAAACATTTAACTCTTTGACGACGGAGCGCAATTTCTGATATATACAGGAAATCGTGTGTCAGAAATTGCGCTCCGTCGTCAAAGAGTTAAGATAACCCCCTCCCCCTCCCCCCATGCAACAACAGAACCAATGAAGCCCATGAAGAAGAATAAGGTATACACTGTACCATTAACACACCACAACCTAAAGACCCCCCCCCCAAAAAAAAACAAAAAACAAAAAAAAAACAAAAAAAAAAAAACAACAAAATCCAACAAAAAAAACCCCAAACCCCCCCCCCCCCCCCCCCCCCAAAAAAAAAAAAACAACAAAAAAAACAAACAAACAAAAAACAACCAAAAAACAAAAAAACAAAAAACAACAACAAAAAATCCAATAAACAAACAACAAAACAACAACAACAAAAAACCCACAAAAAACACAACTACAAAAACTCATGATCTTTTTAAAACAAAACAAAACTCTTAAAAACAACTTGATCAGCTTTTTTTAAAATGCCATCTAATCGAATCATTACCATCTTCAAGCCACTCTAGCTTGTAAGCTTGCTCAAATTCCCTTGATACCCTCTATCACTGTAAGGCCAGTATCCACACAAGTTGCAGATGACCAGTATTGGTACATGTAACTGATGAATCTCCATTCACATGCATAAACTGATGGCAAGCGAACGCAGCCAAATACAAAATAAATACAGCGACTATGGATGATTTTTGTCAAGCTGAGAAATGTGTAGTAATACTTAAAGCAGGAGCGAGATATTGTCGGCTAACAGCTACATCACTGCTTGTATGTCACTGCTACAGGATGTAAACAGGCAAATACAAGTGGTTCATTTTTCATCACCAAAACCCCTGAATCTGATTGTAACTGAGAAACAAATCCATATGTATTAGCATGAAGATTTATATTTAAATACACATGCAGATATAGTCAAGATTTTATTACAAAGGTCACAATTCTGGGAATAGTATTACTGTAATTCTGGGAATATTATTACTATGATTGATAAAAACAAACCAAACAAAACAAGTAAACAACAAGAACAAGAAACAAACAAAATCTGATGAATTAAAATGGAAGGACAAAAGGAGGAGTGGGCAGCAACCATGAAACAAGCATTAAAAAAAATAAATAAAAATTAAATACTACAAAGAAGAGACTGGTCAATCACACTATTTTCTAAATAATGTTCAGCAAAACTACTGGATCAAAACTCAGGGTCGACTGGATGCAGGTACATGAAACACATGGTAGGTCATGTACATCTGGTACATGCAGGATTGGCCATACTGAGAATGATTTCCCACCCACGCAAAGGGTGAGGTATACCTACGAATTCACAAAAAGACAAGGTGGACAGCCAACTGCAAAATCTGACGGCATCTCTTATTACCCAACCCAGCCCCCCCCCCACCCCCACCCCCCCATCTCTTATCAACCCCAACAAGGTGGAGAGCCAATTGCAAAGTCTGACAGCATCTCGTATATCCCGCCTCCCCAAAGTTAAAATAATTTGACACTTGATCCTGTAACTGTAAAATAAAACAAAAGACATAATTATTCATGGCGCCAGCTCAACACTGAAAACCGAGTTTGATGCAAACCATTTTTTTTTCTGATTAAGTCAGGCAAAAGTACAGTTGTTTAGCTGCTTTTTACTTATCCCAACAACCCAAAATTAACGTTGAATCAGTTCTCCTCCTGCACCTCTTCTGATAATTATGTGCACCAAAAAATATTGTACTGGTCTGTTCATTATTGTTGTTTTGTATTTTGAAAAAAACAACAACAAAAAAACCCATGTGCTACAGTTTAAAAAAAAAAAAATGGTTAGTTTCTGTTATTATCTGATCTTTGTTTGTTATATGGGATGAAACAAGCGCCCAGACCCTAGTAACAGTAGTAACAGTACACTGTACTCAACTTACATTTGAAACACAGTGGTGTGTGTGTGTGTGTGTGTGTGTGTGTGTGTGTGTGTGTGTGTGTGTGTGTGTGCGCGTGCGTGTGCGTGAGAGAGAGAGAGAGAGAGAGAGAGAGATGAATTCATGCTCTGACCACTGTTTAACTGTACACAATACAACTCAAGCATAAGGCACTGAGAGGCCAAACATTACAGCTTCTCAACCCTACAACGCTAATCTACACTTCTTCGTGGGGGTAACATGCAGCATGCACTGTCACGAAAACAAATTTTGATTGCAGTTAATGAGGAAAACAGACTGAACTCGCTATGCAAATAAACAGCCTGACCTAATAAAATTTTATAAAACCAGGAATGGAACGAGCAACAAGCTATTACACAGCCACACAGTCATTCGAAACAATACATGCATAGTTATGACTGCACCTGGAAAAACTGCAAGTAAACACACGGTAGAAACTAAGACGTGAGGGCAGAATTAAACAAAGATGTTGAAATAAAAAGGAAAAAAAGACCCCAAAAAAAAGAAGTTGCATTAAAAAAAAAAAAGGATCACTGGTAAATATTCCTGCATGCAGTAAGTTGAAATTACTCATAAAAACACGTACATGAGATGCAGGCATTACACGGTGAGGTAGGGAAAACTGATAAGGTTTCTTGAGTATACACACATTATATAGAATACATACAGGAAAGATGAGATATAAAACTGTGGTAGAGTTTGACAACAGTGAATAATGGTAAAGTTATGTGACCATCTGGCTAACCTGACAGGAGGCCTCTGATTGAGGGACGTATTGGAACTATACAGGGAATCAGACGATTGAGTGAGGCTGAAAGAAAATGATAAAAACAAGCAGCTGATGTGTACGGCCTAACTACAGCAGGTTAGCAAAAAGAGGCTGAAGCTATGAAGATTGCTCAGTTATGTACAAGCAAACATTTCTACTGATTTCTACTTTTAAAAAATAAGAATTAAAAAAATTCAATCTGAAAACTCAGTTAAGCCATCATGAAAAACTCAAGCATGTCTTCATGCTCAACGTTTCTGGGAAACTCAGGTAGGCTACTTTTGCAAGGAAAACAGCTTCATTAAAAAAAAAAAAAAGAAGCAACTGGAAAACAGGTCTTTCCTGCTTTTTAAATGATGAAGAACTGGTCATCTGGAGAGGTGGTTAAACAATCTGGCTAATGCAATTTAAAAAAAAAAAAAAAATTCTCAAATCATCAGGCACTATGGATCAAATGAGCAAGTACATGTACTTAAATTTCCAAATCAAGAATTGTAAAGGCTACACAAATGAATATATGTGAAATAATTTGCCACACCAACGGAAATGAATGCATAATATAGGCTGTGTTTGGATCTCTATCAAAAGTTTCAGTCTCATTTTGAGCAAATGAAGGAAATTAAACCTATATACATGGCTGAACAGTCTTCTGCCATATAATATGAAAGCAGAAAGTACACGAGGCTTAGCAAGCTTTGCTAAGCTACAGGCCAAACTCTCAAGATTCAATTAGGCTCACTATGCCATTCAAGTTCATCAGGAAAATTGTGTCTCACACACACACACACACACACACACACACACACACACACACACACACACACACACACACACACAGAGAAACAAACCGCTGTGTAATGATCCCAGCAAACTGCAGCGGTTCAACTGGTTTAAAGATCTAATAAATCTCTCTCTCTCTCTCTCTCTCATGCACACACATTACGTGATGACACTGACCAAGCAAGCACACCATTTAACATTAACAACAGGAACTTCAAACAAAACAACAAATGTAAACCAAAGACGGCTATTTGATTCCAAAGAATCAGGAAAGGCTTCAGTGCCTCACGCTCCAAGGCCAAAGGCAAAAATGTACTTTCACGTGCTTTTCATTATGAAGAACTGGTCCTTACTGTTCTAACCCCCCTGACTGAACAAGTCCTTTATCAAAGAGCATGTCACTTCAAGCATAATGGTATTGACAAGCAGTCTGCATAAACGGGAAAGCTGAATGACAGTAGTGTGGTATGTAAAAGCTGCCAGCATATCATAACTAGCAAAGCCCTACAAGGTATGTTCTGTACACTACTGACTAGGATACTGGCAGATCACACAGAAACCACAAAGTTACTGTAACACAGCAAACAATCAGCAACAAAGCAGTGTTATCAAAAGTAACACAGTGCGTTAAGAAGTCACACATCCATGATTTCCCAGTAAAGGTTGTCAGCTATCAAAAGATAAACGTATTTACAATCTCCAATCATACAAATATCACATTTTTATTCAATGTTTATCCTTCAGCTGCCAAACAGAGCTGATTAGAAACACTGAAAGCGAAGCAATATTACATTTGACAACAGTCCCTTCCAAGCAAGCAATGCGTACTGAAATGCTGCATCCATAATAGGACAGTGTCTCTCAGCCATTGTACATGAGGTCAGCATTACGCCAAAGCAACAGTACACAATTCTGCCTATCAACACACAGACAACACTAAAGAAACCATTTCCAACTGACTATTCACAGACAATTGGAAAAGCAACACGTGACAGTCACCGACGCCGAACTATGAAAGACCCGCGCTCATTCACAGACATCGAAGGATGCGAGAGAGGTACCAACAGGCCACGGAGTATGAGAAACGGACAAGCCGGACCGCCGCCCTGATCTATAAATGCTGTACACCTTTCCAACCAACCGGTACCGCACTGACACTGACAGGACTTTGTACAGAGAAGCAAACTTTCTGGGTCAACCTCCCAATTTATGACAACCACTGCTGAGAAAGAAAAGCTTGTGTGACATTTTTCTCTCACAAACGTTCTTGCAGAACCCATCAAAAATTATTTCTTTCCAGCAATGGATTGGGAGGGTGCCACAGACAATATTTATTTAAACTGACATGCCGGGATGCACATGTTGGTTACCTCATGACAGACTGAAACTCTGCTGTATGTCCCTTGGGGTTCAGACTAGCACAGACAATGGCATGAAGATGGTGGTTAATGAGTTAAGTACATGAGCAGGCAATGGGAACATTAGCAACAGTTACTCTAACAAGGTAAGGGGGGATATAGATATATATATGCACCAGTTATTTTAGGTTCACTGTAGATATACAGTAGATCACTACCAACTACTGAATTAGTGCCTTGAATACATGTATGTGTAACAAATGTGGAGACACTTCCCTCACAGACTAGGACACTTTCTTTTTCACCTGCCTCATTTTCTTTCTTTCCTGTGTTTATCTCTGTGATTTTAAATTTACTCTATGACAAGGCTAGGACCAAATGAGGAAAAAAAAAACAAAAAAAAAAAAAAAAACCAACAGAAAAAAACAAAACAAATGTACATCACTTTTCCTCTTACAGAACATACACTAAAAATCAAAGAACAAGGTGCCAGTGCGAGATAATATCAGTGAAACCACTGAGAATTTTGAGTCTGCAACAGGCTCGAACAAAGAAACCAACAAAAATCTTCCCACACTTACTGAACCCAGCCATACTTACAAACGAAAACCTGAAACCTTTTGCAAAACGAACAAGTGTCTAAACTACCCACATAAAGCCAAAGTGACCAGGTCTTCCCACAGCTACAACTGTACAAGAGAGAAGGGTCTAGCCATATTCGAGCGAGATGAAAAATAAGCGCACTTACTTTCTTGAGGTGGGTCGATGTCTGCTACTGCGCTGTGAGCCGTGCACTCGATCCCGTAATATCGACCGCTTTGACTCAATCTCATCTTTCAGGTCGAGGATCTTCTGTTTCAGATCGGGATCCTCACAAAGATCTGTGCAGAAAATGATAACATACGCCTTGTTCATGATGCGGTGAAGAAATGGTGCGCTGACCGTGATATATCAGTACACGCCTTCACGGTACATTGTGCCTGTATCAGCAATAGCCACAACAACAGAATAAAAATATCAACAACAATCAAGTGCTTTTTTTTTTTCCCAAGTAACTGTGCAGCTACGTGCACAGAAGGCAAAAATATCTGTTGGTGTACAGTAAGCAGGGATAAAAACATAAGCCACAGTGTGTATAGTAATAATACTACTATATAATACTGTGTTTACTGCCCGTCCCCAGTATGTATAGATTTTATTTGTTGAGATTTTCATAACTGTGCTTGCTCCTCAGCTGTGTCATGTCCGCAATGCCCTTGCCATCTTTTAGTTTAGATTTCTTAGTTTAGTAGCATAGTATTAGACTTAGACATCACACATTACTTTAGGATCTGTGTTTAATATGTATGGATTTATATGTCTAGATAAATTAATGTAGGGGTGCGTGTGTGTGTGTGTGTGTGTGTGTGTGTGTGTGTGTGTGTGTGTGTGTGTGTGTGAGCCAGAAGAAAATTTTCTGCCATCGACAGACAATAAAGTTATATTGAATTGAATTGAATTGAATTGAATAATAATAATGGAGGATATTTATAAGGCGCTTACTTCTCGGTGAGTTGTAAGGGCTTACAGAACAAAAAGAAGTAAAAGAAAGCAGCACGCGTGCGCGGCGCGCGCGCACACACACACACACACACACCTGTCAATCAATTAGCTGGGAACAGGTGTGTCAATTAACAGCAACTCAACCTACCAAAGGGAGTTTCTCCAACCCTCGTCTTGGCGTCCAAGTCCGCTCCACTTTCCACTAGCATTTCCAGAATTTCTTGCTGTCAACAGACGCAAAAAAAAACCAAAACAACACATTTAAGAGTGCCAATTCTAAGATTATTAGGGTTTTGTTTCAGTACAGTTGTGGCTGTGAGTACATTATTAGGTCTTTGTTTCAGTACAGTTGTGACTGTGAGTACACCAGTACACTCAAAATAACCCACCTTGATGGGGCTAATGCTACGGTTTCTATGCTCACAGATCATGGTATCTATCGTCACACTTAGACAACTGGACAGTCACAGCGTCTGTAATGCTGGCACTGAGCCCCCAGGAGTGTACTCAATGATGCGGCGACCACACCAAGCGCTCCAGTAGCGTAACAACAGTCAAATGAATTTGAGTGTTTGACCGTTTACACAAAGTGTAAACAACCTTGTATTGCATTAACTTGATTAAGAGCTGTACAAATCATCAATATTGAGTATTTTGAGTGGACAAGTGCACTCACGAGCGCAACTGTTCCAAAATGTAAGTTGGCCTAGCAAAGGTGGAATAAGCCTGTTTAATTATAAGCAGTGCAATACACTATATAATGTCTCTTGGCGGCGTAAACAAGAACTACAATGGCCGGAAGCTGTTCTAGTCAGCTGTTCTGGCTCATAGTGGCAGGCGCTGTGCTTTTCTGCCTGTGTTTATGCTTGTTGGTTCAATTCCAGCCTGCCTGAGGCATGTAAGTGTCAAACTGATATGGTGGTAGACAACCAAAACAGCTGCAAAAGATTTATGGGCCTGGAAGATTATGAAAACGGGCGTTTAAAAATGAGAAATACAATAAAATCATACACCGCAAATTCTCAGTGCTACCAGGATCAGGACGTGTTTTTGTGTTTCATATAGAGACGGTAGAGCGCGTAAGAGAGGAGCAAGGTTACCTGTGCCCAATAGGCAGCGGCATGGACAGGTTGCCAGGACTCGTTGTCTCGTACATCGACAGAGACATGGTTGTCCAACAGAAACTCAGCCACTTCAACGTAGCCATGGGCCGCTGCTATGTGAAGCTACAAGGATAAGATTGAAAGACAAGATAAAAAACACACACACAAAAAACAACCCTGTGTTTGCAAAAGGTGGAAATCCACCAAAAGGTGGAAGATTTTAAGCCTTGAATTAAAAAAACCAAAAAAACAACTTTATTGTCCCTTTCGGGAAATTCGGGCTGCTTCCCCTGGGGGAAGCGCATCACCGCAGTGCAGCGCCACCCAATACCTATCCTTTTTTTAAAAAAAACAAACAAACAATTTTTTGCAATTTTGCTGCAGGAGGAAAGCCGGATAACCCGGAGAGAAACCCCCAATGAGCAGCCCAGCAGCCAGGAAAAACCGGTACATGTATCACATATCACAAGCTCGACCTGGGCTCAAACCCACGCTTCATCACCATGACATTGGTGACGGCCGTTCAGTAGCGCAGCCTCTAAATCCAACGCGTTACCTATTAGACCACTGCTCATCCCATGCAGAATATTTGACCTTTAAAACAAAGGAAAAAGACAACAACAAAAAATGAGGATAAGCTTAAACAATTCCAAATCATACAAATCTGCTTGCAACAAACACATACTGGCGTTGCTCCAAAGTGGTCAGTGTATTCAAGGTCGCCTCCCTGAGCTGCGTAATCCTTAAGATCAGCCAGCATCTTGTGTTCTGTTGCCAGTCGAGTCATGTCAATTTGCTCCTGGGTGATGCCTGCAATAATTGAGGCATCAACAGTCACCATAAAACGCTATAAACCGGAATTGCTGTAAGTCGTTGGTGCACGCGCATCCATTTGTTTATTATAAGATCCACTGCCGAAATACAACAGAAGTAGAAATAATTCTGTTCTGACATGTATACATGTAGTTTACCTCTTTTTGACATCTCTGTCTCAATGTAGTCTAAGGTCATCTCATCCTCACAGATGTCATATGGCATGTTGCCGTCAGCATTCACAGCAAGCAGCTCAGCCCCTCTGGAACACACAAAATCACATTTTTAGAAGTGAAAGAATGAGTAACACACTCATTCATGGCTGCACATGACTACCAGTGTAACTGTTGACTTTTGCAAGTCAATATGTCAGTAGTTACTTCCCTTTGCTCTGGAATCGAGAATTATGAATATGATACACACATTATTATATATACCTGAACCATTTTAATTTAGGTGATTCCAGGTTAAAACTAAAACACCATTTGACCCTACCTCCCTCACACACACACACACACACACACACACACACACACACACACACACACACACACACAGAGCGCTGGGCAGCCTACTCACCTGTCTATAAGGTGACCACACAAAATGACATGACCACAGGTGGCAGCAGCGTGGAGAGGTGTCCACATCTCACTGTCACATGCATTAACATTGGCATTGTACTCCAGCAGCAGTTTCATCATCTCCCCTGAGTCGTCTATACAGCACTGCACATCAGCAAAAGAAAATTATTATAAGAGACCAAAGAACCTTCTTGTCCATAGCATACAGCGAGGTCCCCCCCCCCCCCCCACACACACACACTTTCCCCTGACCACAGACAAAATGATGTCATAAATTCTCTATGAACTTGCCAAACGAGCATGAACTGAATCACTCAATCAGTCAAAAGACCCCTGAGAAGCAAGTGTTTCCAAATGAGTTTCCTAAATGGAACATATGGGAGCAACCTGAGTTAGGATTTTGTGTTGTACGATACGATATGATACGATACGGTATGGTATATTCGGTATAGGCTGTCGGCCCATTCGAATTGGGGAAGGTGGGGGAAAGGGATGTACAACATTGTGTTGTATGAAGTACAGTATACATGTGGAATGTACTGTCTGTGCACAGAATACAAACAGACTGCCTGTTCAGTGACTCACAAAGTAAACAGCCAAACACATACCATTACCACAAGACCGGAGGGGGAAGGAGAGGTGGGAGGGTCACTGCTATATTTAGCTATACATTGAAAAACAAACAAACAGTGCTTTGTACAGCACTTATTCCTCTCCTACAAAAAGGGAAGGGGGCACCACAGCCACTGTGGTATACAGCACTTGTCATTCTTCCACAGAATGTGCTGTGAACACCCTCTTCTGTGTGACTTTATTGCACTATAATGCAGCATCTCAAAGGGCTGTAAAAATCTGTGCCCACATTACATGTGAATCGAGCACCATTTCCGATGACACTCTCCTAATAAAGCTGTCACCAGGCTCTCCCATTACTGCAGGCGAGCCTAAATTTATACACGCAACAAAGAGAGGCTGATGACAGAGCACAAGCTGTGGTCAAGGAGATAAACAACAAACGGTTGCCTACTACACTGACAAGAAAGACTTTTTAAAATAGTGTTAGGGAAAATAAGTCAAATGAGACTGAGCCTCATCTATGATCATGGCCCTCATCTATTTTAATCCCCCCCCCCCCCACCTCTTGACAATGTACAGTAGCCAATGGAATTTATGCTTCCAGTCACTGGCTGATCGAGAAGGCTCTGCTTTCATAGTACTTAACACTACCAGTTTTTAAACAAAAAATCCATGAGGGAAGTGGGGGAAAGGGATGCGGAAGTGTTGCACTGGCATACCCATTTATTTTGGACTTAATGTTTGAAAATGAAATTAAGCCGTTCATTTATGCAACCCACTAACAAGTGACCTATCAGGCCATCCCCCCCCCCCCCAAAAAAAAAAAAAAAAAAAAATCAGAACTAAGTAGCTCAAGTGAAGGAATGTAGACTGCCACTCAAATGAGGGAAACCAGACTTCAGTCAGCTTCCTTGTTACAGGCCATGTTCTGATTGGATGTTGCCAAAGCTTGCCTGGAAAGAATGGGTGGTGCTGAAAAGCTTAAAATTAGATCACGGACCAACAGTCCTGATCATACTGTGCTAAGGGAATATTTGTAGGGTTCTGAGGCCAACCAGCCTAACACTAGCATGTAAGTTTAAGTTACTCAAATGTATGCATTTGCAACCATATAATTATTAAGATGGGTCTTGAAACTGCGGATGGGTTTGGCAGGTAGGGATGGGTTTGTCTAACTTCCTCTTGTGGGCTGCTGTTTGGGAAGGGGGGGGGGGGGGGGGGGGGGAACAAGAGCTAAATCACCTGATGCAAAGCTGTTAGCCCATCCTCATTGGTGACATCTGGACTGACCCCACTCTCCAACAGTCTTTTCACTGAAACAGACATAACACACCATCAGAACTGACATATCCTGAGTTTGTTTAACAACACAATTAATTTCCACGACCTACAACTGTACAAGAAGTGAGAGGAGGCAAAAGCTATGATGTGCGTCAATATCTGTTCATTCACTACTGGTAGTACAAGCCATTCATCACCATCAAGCACCTGAAAATTCACACACCCTTAGTGGCGGCTAACCATACCCTGTACTAGTAGTACAGCTGATGAGAAACGTACCCAGTATGCTGTAACGCTCATCAGCAGTAGCAGTATATATTACAAAAATACATGATGAAGGTTTGTTTTCAGAGTTCGTGTTATGCTACAGTGTACATAACAGAGATCGTCAAATGCGCTCGCCCGCTCGCTTTCGCTACCAAATTTACCGTCGGGCGAGTGAAAGCTCCGGTAGCGGTAGCCCAAATGGCGAGCAGGAATTCTGAGATGAATCAGAACCTAGCAGCCACTCCAGCTTCCAGAATTTTTTTTTCCGGGCTACCAGTTTTTTTCAGGGCGATAGCCCGAATGGCTACTATGGTCCTGAAACATTTGACGATCGCTGACATAATGATGGTCTCTGGTGTGTGTGTGTGTGTGTGTGTGTGTGTGTGTGTGTGTGTGTGTGTGTGTGTGTGCTGTAAACAACAATCACACCCATTTTAAAAGTTATTCTTAAAAAAAAAAAAAAATGTGTTTGAAACCTCTTATCGTTCACAGTCCCCAGAAGTGATTTAGTGCAAATGTCATTATACCTCATGAGCCTAAAGGTGTTACACTGATCAAAGTGCGACTGCCGCCTGAGACCACACAGCAGATACACTGATACTTAATTTTCCATCCCATCACAGCTGTGGCTTGAAGTTACTATCTCTGCCTGAAATCTCATTCACTGAGCGTCATAGTGCCCCAAGGACAAGCATTCTGAGTATGGACATTTAAAACTGGACAAGGCAAGGTGGTGCCATACCACTAACGTTATAAGGAAAAACGATCCAGACAGATCAGTTAAATTAAAACAGTATCACTATCAGAATCACACAGCAGGATATGACTATCAGTGGGTTTTTTTTTCTTCTTTTTTTTTTTTCTTTTTCTAAAACTAATAGAGTGAATGGACAGGGAATCTGGAGGATGTAAATGAAAAAGATGCACTGGTGACATAAACATTGGTCGGTGGTCTAGTGGTTTAAGAGACTTTTCACCAGTGTGAGAGGTCACGGGTTCGAGTCCCAGTCGGGGCAAAGAATTTTTCCTTCTCGTATGTGGCACCGTTCATTCGGGCCGATTGTCGGGGGTTCTCTCCGGGTACTCCGGCTTCCTCCCCCTCTGCTTTGGAAATGTTCAGCCCACAAAATTTGAAAAATAAATGCAATTCTAAATTCCAAAATTTAAAATAGCTGAGCTGACCCTTCGCACCACGTGATTGTAATGTCTTTATGTCCACTGTGTGAGAGAATGCGTGTGATTCATGTGAGCATGCATGTTGGGTTCAGTTTGCGGTGCTTTGAGCCGATTCATGAAATTGGGTAAAGTGCCTATACATTACTCATTATTATTATTATAAATATTTAAATGGTCTAAACATTCAGTGGGACGTACTCTAAAGATATTAGTTAAAAATAAATATATTATGCAATACAGTGTGTGAGCTTTTAATTCATCACTCAGTTCCGCAGCTTCAGTGTATGGCTTCTGGAACATCAACTAAACTCCACTCCTTACTTTATCCCTGCAGGGAGACTAGATAATAGGGATGTGCCAAAAAATCGATTTATTGCTTAAAATCGGTTCGGACTTTTGAATCGCCGATAAATCGATTCGACTCTTGAATCGCGATTCGCTACGATTCGCTCGGCAACTCTCGGCCCTTTCCGGAAATTGCCGAAGCGGAGAAAAGGGACGTTACTCTGGTCGGCAAACAGAATTTCGAGCAGACGGAGCGAGACGACGCGTCAAAATGGAAACACGGCGTTCAGTTTTTTTTGTTTGTTTTTTTTTCAGGAAGAAAAGGCTGACAGTCTAGTCTCTTATGGTCTCGCTTCCATTAAAGTAGAGATTGTCCAGTGTGGGTCCAATTAAAAAAGTGCATCGTGTGTGCCGGTGTACCCTGTTCTCTTGAGAGAGAGAGAGAGAGAGAGAGAGAGAGAGAGAGAGAGAATTTTCATTATTGTGTAAAGTATGCACAAAAGCCATTCTTCGATATAACTGATTTATTTTAATTTCAATGCTTTTTAACCTTAAAGAGAACAGTGCACGGAATGAATTTAGTAAGGTCCCGGACAGCACGCACTGTCGGCCCGGCAGCGGGCCGACAGTGCGTGCTGTCCGGGGACTATGCTAAATAAATACATGTTAGTAATACGTGTAATTTGCAATCAATGAAAGGGAAACATTGTATCACTACTCAAAGGTTATCTGGTTCCGACTTGTTGTCTCCCTTGACAATCCAGCCGATTCGCAGTTTTAAAACTAGTTCGGTCAAAAAAATCGGGATTCGAAAATCGATTCGGCCATTTCGAATCGGCACATCCCTACTAGATAATGGCCGTCAACCTGTACAATGCCAACATCTTGCAAGTGTCTGACCTCAAGGACGCAGAAAATGATACCTTTAACACCAGGAAATCACAGAGGAAATCGCCTGAAACTTCCTACTATGATAAAAGCTAATGTGCCTTCCCTGAAGCAAGGACAGTTTACGCTGAAATCACCTTTTCAGGCTTGAAGAATAGGGACTATTACTTGGCAGGTGGCCATGGCAAGACACACTGGAAATGATGATGAAGCGACGCTTTAAAGCTCTTCACCACATTAGACATGACCACAAGGTTCGGTCAAATCTGATGGCTGGCAACAGCTGAATGCGTGAATGTGTGTGTGTGTGTGTGTGTGTGTGTGTGTGTGTGTGTGTGTGTGTGTGTGTGTGTGTGTGTGTGTGTGATTCTACACTGCCTCGTCAGATGTAAGCACAAACAACCCTCTCAACCAGTGAACCTGTTATGTAACAGATGGATATATGATAGGTGTCATGAAATACCAATACCCTGACTGGCCCGAGGCCCACGATGACAAAAGTCAGTTTGTGGGTCCGCTCCATTAGAGATAAACATCACTAACATTGCTGCACAGAAGTTAGGTACACCTAGTTCATGGATCACGTAAGAACCTGGAGAGTAGACAGGCCTAGTGAACGGCCATAAAATGGGCAAAGCCAAAGCTTAAGCACCCTGTTTGCTTGAAGTTAGAGGTCTTAAAGTACCGGTAGGCAGGTGCACAGGGAAGGGAAGGAAACGTGTGGGTGGAGATTAGGGGTGGGGCCCGCAAGAGTGACATACTACTTTAAACTGTACATAGCTCTACCAAAGGGATGTGAGTAATGTGACATGCCTGATCCAGTACATACCAGATATATATATGGGTATACATGTACTATAACTTACACCACTCACAAGTGCAAATTCTTAGAAAGTTAACTATGAATGCTTTACATCTGAAAATAGCAAGGAAACAGAGCGTGAAAGTGTGGGTCATGACTTTCAAACACAATCAGTGGTTGATGAGAACTTCACAAAAACACACGCCATGGATGTCATCAGTCAAAGACACGCAGAAAGTGCACTTCCAACATGTGCAGCTCATGCGTCATTTTTGTCTGTGCAGACATCACGACTGGCGCACAAATATTTAAATCACAAGTTCATTTTTGGGGGATAACCTTCCATTTTGCTTGGATCACAAAAAAAAAAAAAAAAAAATTAAGCAGATTGCACAAAAATCTCAGCGAAGTAATTTGCAAGTACATGAGCACATGCTTTGAATGATATTCTTAACATCAAGCACTTTTCACTGCTCTACACATCACTTTCTCACAAACCATGGCGCAGAATTTGAGAGGGGGGGGGGGGGGGAGGTTATCACTATAGATCTATATTAGTTATCCAACCAGAAAATGTCGCAGAGAATGTATGCAAGTTGCTTTTAGAGGTAAGAGTCTGAATGCTTGTGGTATAAACTGATAACATGATTACTTAAAATTTTATTTCTAGTGGTTCATGATAATAATTATCTCATAAATTTATATATGCCAGTAGGCACAACCACTATACATGTCTGCCGTAGCTACCTTGCCTCAAGGTAGAGCTCTATGGCAAAAACTGAAACATAGATCTAATTTTTTTTTCATGGTAAATCACTCGAACTAATCATGAAAGCTCTATCTACACTAGCAAGAATGAGCTACTCTTTCACAAGAGGCTCAAAACAAAAAAGCAGTTACTTGAAAAAAAAAAAGGTTAGGAGAGAAGGGTGTGCATCAAAAAAGAAAAAAGAAAAAAAAGTTAGGGTGGGGGTGGGGGAGAAGGGTGTGCATGATGCATCTATGATCTACTGCTTCTGGGCTGAGAGGGGAAAAAAAAAAGGTTGAGCAGTACACTTCATGGTGTTTGATGGGTGTGCATAAGATATCAACAAGGGCACATTGTTTCAGTATGAATCAGCTGGAATTGAGTTTGATTGATCAGCGGAAGGTTTTCTTCCTTCCTAACAGTAACACCCACGCCCTCATAAACTTCAGGGTTGGTGGCCGGGACATAGACCTACTGACAAGTAATGAAACTGAGAACAATACTTTTGTACCACTCTGTTCACATATAATTTAACAGGGCGTCACTTATTCTGCTTTTTTAGTGATAATCTAACAAATACTTTTTGCTTCAATACTGAGACAATACTTTTGTACCACTCTGTTCAAATATTTAAGAGGGCCTTTTTTTTTTCTTCTTTTTTGGGTGATAATCTTAATACAATAATTTTTGCTCCAGTATGAGAAAGAAATTCTGGTGACATTCAGACAATACACAGTACAAACCTTGGTCACTTAGTTAAACTGTGTAACTCTCTTCCTGAGTTTGTGACAGAGACAGTCAAAATTACTGCATTCTAGAAGCAGAAGTGAATGAAGACTAATTTTTCAGCCCATCACTCCAATAACCATCTGCATTGTTTTTTTTGTTGTTTATTTATTCCCTCTGCCAGGCCAATGCACTGTGGGTGCTCTGTTAGGGTGGAATGATGCACTATATCAAGTCTTTATGATTATCATTATCATTATCACTCTTACCTTCATTCAGATCGTTTCTGGCAGCCGCCTCTAGAAGAGCTATGTTGGGCGCGAACACGACGTTTCCCTTGTTGCTCTTCTTCACCTTTTTCTGCGACTGTTGCTGACTCTGGTGTTTCCGTTTCTTTGTACTCTCTTTCTCCAGCTGACGTTCATACTGTGCCCACTTTTTCAGCTGCTGTGACCGCCGTTTCCGAGCATGTTTTAGGCGATCTTGGGTGGACATGCGCTCCACCGAGCCCATTTCTTGCACCAATTCGTAGTGCTCCATGTTCGAAAGTGTGCTGTGCAAGTATCAAAACTGGCACGCTGGCGCTAAGTGTATTTCACTTTCCCATGCACACACCCCAACTGTTTACAGACACTCAGGCTGCTGGTAAGTGGTTGCGACTTGAATAATGATACATTTTTTTTTCTTCTTTTCTTCTTACTGGCTTGAAATAGAGGACAACGTGGGGCGACAGTGTGGTGTCAAATTACGCGAGACAGAAAGCTAAGACCACTTTGTCACAACCTACTGAACGTCACCTGTCTCGCTCAATAGCCTGCAAGAAACGTCTCCATCAATACACCACTTTTTTTATCACAGATTTTTTAAAGTCTAGGAAGACATCCAGGTCACAACAAAACACTCCATTCCCGTCCTACAGAGTTGTCACAATTAACAAGTCAGCAGAAAAGATGGAAGTTGAGCAGCAAAAGATGAATCCATCACAGAAACCAGTACAGTCCAAAGTGGGTGGGGTCTGGTGAAGGCAGGTACAGGCAGATGCACACCGACTGCAGCACAGTGCATCCTCTGCACCTGAGGGCTGAGGGGTCTGAAAGAAGAAAAGTTTTAAATTTAATGGTCCTGAATGTGGCACTGCTATGAATGTAAGTTGTCAATTATATTAATTACACTGATAAAACAAATTTCAATTTAACTTGCAAATAAACACTCCAATTCTGAGCGTACATTATATGTTTATTCAGTGTGAATAAGTTCCGGGGGGGGGGGGGGGGGTTACTTCATTTCAAAACAACACAAAACTCACAAAAATAATTTGATATGATTGTGAACTGACTTGCAATTGACCTAAATGTGAATTAAATAAATAAAAAAAGGGATAATTTTGCAACCCCCCTTTCATTTTTGACCAGTCATATTTATCTGTCTGATAGAACAGTGGCTGACTGTCACTGTGTCAGTGTTTTTTCAAGTTCACGCAAAAGAAAGAATTATACAAACTTATCTACCCAGCAGTTTAAGCAAATCAAACACACCAAACTGGTACAGCAGGTTTCTTTCTTTTGTGAAAGTGACATCCCACCTGAAATTATCCCAGGCACTTTCTCCTGTATAATATAATGCTGATCAGTAGAATCTCAGCAGCAGAATGATAGATCTAATAGGGGGAAAGCCAAAATATAATGTTGATCAGTAAGGATCTCAGCAGCAGAATGATACATGTATAATAGGGGGAAAGCAACGGGTTATTATCTGGATACTGCAGTATAAAAACCTGTGTGGGATGTGTTCCACTATAATGCATTGCAACACACACACATAATTATAAATAGAATGCCCATCAGCTCAGAATTTACACAACTCAACCACACTTCGCAGTTTATTCTCCTCTTCCTCCCACACAATGTGAGTAATGCCTCAAACAGCAACAGACGGCCAGCCGATATCAGTGTTTTCATGGCTCACACTGTGTTGACTCAATTTTGGCCTAATCTCCAGTAGTGTCTGGGTGTGAGGCACAGTGTGCCTGAACGGTGAAGTTTTCACTTCCTTCCTGCCACGAAGTCCTTTAGTTCTGTAGTTGTACCATTTACATGCATGACTTGAAGACCTTTGGGATCTTGTGGCCTCTTGCTGAACTGCGTAAGTCGCAGCACAACAGCCCCAAGAAATATTTATGTTCACGGCTGTTCGCAGCCCAGCCTAAGCTTGATCTATGGCCTCCTCCTATTCACACAATCATAGCGAGCCTGACAGTACGCGTACGCAATGGTAACATTCCGACTTCACCCCAGTGCGGCGGATGCTCTGATACGGCGTCAAATATTTCCTACTCATGTCCTTTGTACATAAGCAAGACCCACGAAAATTCGACTACTGCTTGATCCAAACCTTTCAGAACCGATATAAACCTGCCAAGTAAGCAGTTGCACAGTAGCAGCAGGGTGAAGTTGCGGGTTGAGCGACGGTCGTCTTGAAGTTTGACAACGAATTAGGTCAAGATCGTGACAAGCAGACGACAAAATCGAGATCGGGAGAAGATCTGGCACTCATACCACAATGACCCATTAAACGAAGCTGGAACAATGGCCTACTACTGGCAAAATGACAAAGAAGGCAAATTCCCACCTGGCAAGACCCCACGAGTGAAGCTGTGTCACTTGCTCGCTTGTCGCTCTACAGCCGACATGTTTCGGTGTCGCTCCTGTAGGGGGCGCTGTCCGTGCAGTTCCGATCATGTGACAGGTGGAAATCGTCAGGTGCGCAAGACAGCACCCCGCACGATAAATTCATTTTCTTCCTCGAGTTAAAACAATCATACAATCATATAAAATGGCATTGGAAGCTTCTTCTTTCTGCCGCAAATAACAACAAAACACGTTATTGCCGGCCCGGCCTGAACCTGCAGTTTCCTCAGGGCGGCACAGCTGAAACTGAAACAATGGAAATAATTGTGCGATATGAAAGCTGCGGTCCTTTTCAGTTTGAATCGAAACTGTAAGAACAAAACCCCTTTGTATTGTATTGTGTTGTATTGTATTGACGAAATACGATAAGCCAAATTCCGCACTTGGTGAACCGCTTCCTGGTGACGGTTTTTCACTCATTTCAGTACTGGGGCTAAATCAAGTTCAGCCCTACGGGCCGGTGGGTTAGCTCGGCACTGAAAAAAAAAACAAAAACAAAAAACAAACCGCCTGACTTTTAAAACTAGAAAACTTCAAACGCCTTCTCTACACAGTTCACAGCATCAACAATTAACAACAACAACAACAACAAAAATAATAATAGAATTAAAAGCCGCAAGCAGTGTATTGTAACATAAAGTCCCCATCACTTTTTCAGTGAAAAAAAAAGAAAAAAAGATACAGTTGTCCCCCTCGCGGCACCCCCGGCCCCCATGCTGGGCCCACCCCCACTCACCGCGCAGATGAAAAACTAAACTATATACGACCCCCCCCCCCCCCAAAAAAAAAAAAGACCAACCCAACCAACCAAGCAACCAAACAAATAACAACAACAACACAACCAAAACAAACAAACAAACACCCCCCCCCCCATAAAAAAAACACCAAAACAAAACAAAACAAAACAAACCACAACAATAACAACAAAAAACCAAAACAAAAAAAACACCACCATCAACAACAACAATAAAAAACAAACAAACAACAACAACCTAAAAAAAAAAATCGGAAAATCTAAACAACAACCAACCAACCAACCAACCAACCAAAAGCAAAGCAAAGCAAATCAAAACTGAACAAGAAGACGAAGAAAAAGAGCAACAACAAAACCATGACAAAACAATACAAAGAAAGAAAGAAAGAAACAAACAAACAACAACAAAAAAGGACCCCCCCCCCCAACACCCAAAACACCAACAAAAGCCCTTAACCAAACAACAACCAAGCAGCAAAAATGACCACACATTTCAAGAAACAGACAGACAAACGCCGTCACCGCCCGATCGAGAGACTCAAAAAGCGATCTTTTTTTTTTTTTTTTTTTCGTGATCCAAGCAAAATGAAAGTTCACCCCAAAAGTGAACATGACGTCCTTTTTGCTCCTCACTGAGTTACGTCGATCAGTGCAAGCATGACATATCACGGTCATTACAAACAAACAAACAAACAAACAAACAAACAAACAAACAAACACTTTTTAAATCTAGTCTAGGAAAAAGCGCAACGCCAGTAACCACGGACAGTCATGGCCAGCAGCAGATTACTCGCCGGCCATACGGACAAATCCATTACAGCTGCCTGCTCTGGCTATATTTTTTTCTTTTGTTTTATTACCTGAACACCAGAAATGAGCTTGTGAATAATTTATTCTTCCGCTAACATGTGTCCGCACATGCACCGAGCCATCATTTTACTGTACAGGCTGACCACACACCCTCACTGACTTTCCCCTCCTTCCCTTCAGTGTGTACCATATGCTTATAATGATCAGCGAAGAAACCTTATGCAATGGTAAATGCCTGTATGAATACGACACTACTTGCAGGTTCATGTTGGGGTGCAATAAACATATCAAATTATTAGCTATAACAGACAACGTTTTAGCCTGTTAGTATATTAATTAGCATGCCCTGACCGGGGCTGGTCACTTGAAGGGAGCTAAGTGCGAGAGACAAGAGGTTTTTTTTTTCCAAGAGGAGTTCTGCCCCCTATACAAGGTGCGTCCTGGTGCGTGCTTCTGGTTGGATTTTGGGAGACTTGGTAGACGTCCTAGAATGTCAGTCCTTGCACCGTAGGAAGTGACATCTGTGCGTTACAGTCTCATTCATTCTAGAATGGAAAGCCAATGACTCGCCGTTTGTCGGGTTTTTTTTTGTTTGTTTGTTTTGTTTTTGTTTCAGTTATTTTTCAGTCTCGCCGGAGCCGGTCACGTCAGTCCCGCCGGCCGCCGGGGCCACACCGTGTCACCGTGACTGACTGACGCAGTCAGTCAGTGTGGTCACAAGTCGCCGGTGCCACGTTCCAGTCACTAGCGATGTGTGTGTGTGTGTGTGTGTGTGTGTGTGTGTGTGTGTGTGTGTGTGTGTGTGGTGTGTGTGTGTGTGTGAGTGTGTGTGTGTGTGCGCGCGCGCGTGCGCGGCGCTTCTGAGTGGTTGGATCACTGATAGTGAAGTTTTGGGAGACTTCGTAGCCGACCGGCGTCCTTGCACCGTGGGAACTTAGTACATCTCAGT
>JACVVK020000738.1:90000-132500 GCA_018292915.2 Batillaria attramentaria | reverse complement strand
GGACGGCAACAACGGGCTGCCTCCACCAGGTGTACAGATTAAGGTGTCGAAACACGATTGGTTTGCCTTTGTTTGCATCAGCAAGGTTTCAGGTGCTTTTCAAGTACTGTCAATTACACAAAAACGGCTACCCAGAGCAAACAAAATTGTAAAAAATAAAAATATTAATTAAAAAAAGCTGGGAGGGGCTAATGCTACCGGTTTGTTTTTTAAAGGCCTTTTAAGGATCGAATTTTGTAATTTTTTTTTCGCCAGGGCTCACTGGTCACCCCGAGGGTGAAGGCTTAACGGTGATAGATAGATAGACAGACAGACAGACAGACAGACAGACAGATAGATAGATAGATAGATAATGGAATTTGGTTGGGCATCTGATTCAGGTACACTTTTCCTTCCGTATTGTTTGCTGGGAATGAAAACAACAACAACAACAACAACAACAACAACAACAACATTCTACTTAGTACTTTTCTTTTGGCAAAACGGTCTGTAAAACATGACGTATGTTACTGTGTACCCTGGTAAACACCACGGACATAACATGTCTGTTGTACAGCTTGTGGACGAGAACCAGAAGGAGGTAGTGGAGCCAGGTCAGACCGGGGAGGTGCTGTGTCGCGGACCAGTCGACTTCACCGGCTACCTGGGCATGGACCAGGCCGCCCAGCGCAACGTCTTCACGCATGACGACTGGTTCCGCACGAATGACGTCGGCTTTCGAAACGACAAGGGAGAGCTGCATATTGTCTGCAGAAAGTACGTGTGATCTGATCCCTTGTATACTATAGCGAAGAAAGATCGATGAAGAATATTAAGGAATAAACATCAGCAAAAACAACAAGAAAAGCGAAATACAAGTGCGGTCTGAACTAGAGAAATCCCAGAAGGTTTCCTCATAATTATGACGTCAGCGGACTCACTGCTTTCTTTCTACATTTCAGTCATATCAAACTATACATTGTGCTTCCCTCTTTGTAGTGTCTGGCAAGAAAGTTTGGCAGACCATGTCAGGTGTTGTGCTCATTATGCCTACGGCACGCGATTGGCTGAATTCTGGGGGCTCGCGCCTTTTGATTGACAGGAGTGGAGTCGTCTATTATTACAATACAATTAAAGAAAACACAACATTTCGTGGAAAGGCGGTGAAAATATAATATTCTTTCCAATATGTAAAACAGTGAACGCGGCTAACAGCTTTTCCCTCTATGTTTTACAGATCTAACGCGATCATATACGGCACGTTTGTCCTCTACCCGGGGTGGCTGGAGTCGCGACTGGCGCGGTGCCCGGGTGTACAGAGTGTCGTCGTAGTACCCGTGCCCGACCCCATGAAATATCAGGAGCTGTGCGCATGCGTGGTGCCCCAGCCCGGGGTCAGCTGCGTCACGGAAGAGAAGATTCGCGAGTTCTGCAAGACTCTGTATCTCGACCCGGAAGGAGAGGCAGCAGCAGTACCGAGGTAACTGTTTTTTAAAATTTGTGTGCGGAGTAACAAAAATGGCAATCTGGGCTTGCGTGTTGGCTTTTGTAAATAGTTAGTTAGTTAGTTAGTTAGTTAGTTAGGGCTTAACGCCGCGCAAGGCTTTTGTAAATAAGTTTCATGCCAGGTAATACTGAAAACAGTGAAATATGAGCATAGCGTATTCATGCGCGTCTAACACAAGTGGGTAAAATCAGCGCCGAAGGTAGATTGAGAAATGGGTCAGTCATTTTTCCTGTTGTATGGATATTTCAGTGAGACAACCTCTGCTTTAGAAGGTCAGTCAGCCAGTTAGTGGAGGATCAGTGGATGATGCTGTTAGCAGTTTAAAAACAAAACAAAACAAAACAAACAAACAAACAAACAAACAAACAGCAGCAGCAACAACAACAACCACAAATTTCTACGATAACTAAATTCTTCTTTAGTTCGCGGTGGTCGCCAGTGTCGCCGATTGTGGCTGATTGCTACAACCAATTTCTTTTGTGGCAGGTACTGCGTGATGTTTGACCGTTTCCCCACCACTGTGATGGGAAAAACGGACCGTAAGGCCGTCCTGACCTCGGCTCTCCGGACACTCGGCATGACACATACCCAGCCAGCTGTCGTCACCGACAATATCCAGTAGACATGACACATACCCAACCCGCTGTCGTCACCGACAAAATCCAGTAGACACGACACATACCCAGCTCGCTGGCGTCACCGACAATATCCAGTAGACACGACACATACCCAGCTCGCTGTCGTCACCGACAATATCCAGTAGACATGACACATACCCAACCCGCTGTCGTCACCGACAATATCAAGTAGACACGACACATACCCAGCTCGCTGGCGTCACCGACAATATCCAGTATACACGACACATACCCAGCCCGCTGGCGTCACCGACAATATCCAGTAGGCATGACACATACCCAGCCCGCTGTCGTCACCGACAATATCCAGTAGACACGACACATACCCAGCCCGCTGGCGTCACCGACAATATGCAATAGACATGACACATACCCAGTCCGCTGTCGCCACCGACAATATCCAGTAAACACGACACATACCCAGCCCGCTCAGAGTGTCGTCACCGACAATATCCAGTACACATGACATACCCAGCCCGCTGTCGTCACTGACAATATCCAGTAGACATGACACATACCCAGTCCGCTGTCGCCACCGACAATATCCAGTAAACACGACACATACCCAGCCCGCTGTCGTCACCGACAATATCCAGTACACATGACATACCCAGCCCGCTGTCGTCACTGACAATATCCAGTAGACACGACACATACCCAGCCCGCTGGCGTCACCGACAATATGCAAAAGACATGACACATACCCAGTCCGCTGTCCTGTGTGTGTGTGTGTGTGTGTGTGTGTGTGTGTGTGTGTCGGGGCGGGTGGGTGGCTTATTTTGTATAGTGTACTTCATTTCTAATTATTTATTGTTCATGGTGAATGCTCCACTCTATTATTGTAATTAAAAGAGACACTGCATACCACACTTATAACAGTAAACTTGACATTTTTCTTTTGCGCGCGCGCGCGCGTGTGTGTGCGTTAGCGTGTGTGTGTGTGTGCGTTAGCGTGTGTGTGTGTGTGCGTGCGTGCGTGCGTGTGCGTGCGTGCGTGTGTGCGTGTAAAGTGACGTGGCACGGCACGGCACGCCACGGCACAGTGATCTTCTAATCACAAAAGGAATCCAGAACAACATACCGAAAATGACGCACACTGATACACAGAAACTTTATTGGACAATAAATATACACCGGCAGTACCACGAGTAATGGTATGTACCTAGACAGAGTAATGCTATGTACCTAGACATTCCTGCACCCAGACCTGGTTAAACGAGCCGTCATTGTGACACAGAGAGAGAGAGAGAGAGAGAGAGAGAGAGAGAGAGAGAGAGAGAGAGATGATGATGATGATGATGAAACGTTTTTTATTCAGGATAAAGCATTTAGGCATTACTGCCTGTCTTACAAGCTGTCCTGCTAGTCTACGTTAAAGGGTAAAAAGACAACATCAAAACAAGGGGGAAAAAGGGGGGGGGGGAGAGAAAAAAGACAAACAAAAGTATTAACTATCTAAAAGAAATGAAGAAGAGAAAAGTAGACATGATAAACAAGAGAGAGAGAGAGAGAGATAATGATGATGATGATGAAACATTTATTTCAGGATAGAGTTGTTAGGAGAGAGAGAGAGAGAGAGAGAGAGAGAGAGCAGCCGATACAAACACACAGAGGTTGCTCGGCAGCCCTGAATATGGCCAAAAGGTACCTACTCAAGAGGGTTCAGAATACCCGCCAGAACGATATCCGGCCTACGTTGAATGATTTGTCGCCCCAGTGGCTCAGTGGGCCCGTCTGTCCAACTATGCAAGGAGCCACCTTTTGCCCATATGCCTACCTCCCGAGGAGGAGGGTAAATAGGTAAGTGTGTGTGTCAGAGAGAGAGAGAGAGAGAGAGAGAGAGAGAGAGAGACAGAGAGAGAGACAGAGAGAGATGATGATGATGATGATGAAACGTTTTTTTTTTTTAAAATTCAGGATAGAGCATTTAGGCATTGCTGCCTATCATACATGCTGTCCTGCTATTCAACATTAAAGGGTACTGAGAAAAAATCAAAACAAACATACAAACAATAAAAAGTATAAACTATCTAAGAGAAATACAGGAGAGAAAAATACACACGATAAACAAATCAAAACATACGTGGCATGTGCTGATGATACTGGCTGTATGCCAAATAAGAACTTTACAGTCGTCTCTAATATTTCAAAACATGTATGTAACACATTTCTATGTATATGGTCAGATAAGCGTATCGTGTAGAATTTGTTTGAAGTTTATGAATTTGGAAACGTTTTGGATACTCAGTGGTAAAGAGTTCCATATGGATGCCCCTGAGAAAGACAGGCTACTTATATATATATATATATATCGACCCTTGGACGAGGCATTGGGAGCAGACATTTCCTTGTGTTGTGTTGTTTATCATGTTCGAAATTAAATAGTTGATGAAGATATGTTGGGGCTTTGTAGTAAACAATTTTGTGCATCAGTAAGCATTTGTTAAACTCCAGATGCTGTTTTAGAGGTAGAAGTTTGAGGATTTTAAACTTTTGGTCGGTTGGTAGAATTACCCGAGTGTAAGAGTTTGAGAGAGAGAGAGAGAGAGAGAGAGAGAGAGAGAGACAATGACAATGACAATGACAATGACACTTTATTTTCCAAGGATAGAAGATTAGGTGCGCAGACCTGTCTTACATCTTGTCCTTGCTACTCTACACACACACACACACACACACACACACGGTTGCTAAACTACTATCAGCTGCTACAGTAGTAAGGTGAACTCATAGCCAGTAATATATAAACAAGGCAAAGCACGTTTCAAAATTCAAAAACAAACACCACACACTAATACATGTACATGTAGTACAAACACATAATTACACAACTCGTAATGAAGAGAAGAAAATAAAGGAAGAAAATAAAATAAAAATAAAGGAAAACTGTAGGGAAAAAAAAAAAAAAAAACTTGGCAGGTGTTATTGAGTTTATGATAGGGACAAATGGGTAAATAACCGGGCCTTGAAGGTGTTGATGGTTGGAGCTGAAATAATGTGTGCCGGTAGTGAATTCCACATGCAGGCTCCAGAATATGAAAAACTAGACTTAAAAAGATCTATGCGGGGTCTTGCCGTCACCAGATTGTTCCTCTTGTACGGTGTAGTGAAGGTGTTAAAGAGACGCGAAAGGTACGGTGGAGATTTAGAAGAGCGGACTTTCCACATCATCACACCCTTATTGAATAGCAAGTGTTTACGGAGGGGCAACAACTGGAGGGACTTAAGTCGGTCGTCAGTGCTCTGAGAGCTCTTACAAAGGATTAACTTGGCCGCTCGCCGATGGAGAGAGTTGACTCTTTTCAGATTAGCGTCGCTACAGCCGTCCCAGGTGCAGGAGGCATAATCTATGATTGGTTGAATGTGGGCGTGATAAAAAAGTTTTCTTGTTTCGGCATCGGTAAAATACGTCAATTTCGACAATAAAAAAAGGTTTTTAGACAGGGTCTTGCACATGTGGTCAACGTGAGCATTCCAGCTAAGTTGGTCATCAATGATAACACCTAACAGACGGTGTTCATGAACCTGATTAATTGGGGTTGAGTTGAGAGACAAAATAAGGGGTGGGGGCTTCAACTGGTGTTTTTGTCTGGTGGTAACAAGGAGACACTCTGTCTTTGAGGGATTAGGGATCATGTAGTTTTGTCTGCACCACTCAGATACATCATCTAGACTCGCCTGAAGAGACTTGTTTATTACCGATACATCCGACGAGGAAACATCAAGGGTGGTGTCGTCGGCAAAAAGGCTGCATGTGACGTTGGGGTTTGAAATATGTAGAGGAAGATCGTTAATAAAAATGGAAAATAGAAGAGGTCCCAGAATAGACCCTTGGGGTACGCCATGATTGATTTTCCCCATCGATGAGCATTTGCCATTAATAGAGACATATTGATGTCTGTTGTCTAGATATGACTCGAAAAATTCCAGAGTTTTGTCACTAACGCGGTACAAAGAAAGTTTCATTAATAAGAGGCCGTGATTCACTAAGTCAAAAGCCTTGGTAAAATCCAGAAACACAGCCCCTGTCATCTCTGCATTGTTAATTGCAGTAAGCCACTTGTCAGTTAAATGAACTAGAGCCGTGTGGCAAGAGTGCCGGGCACGGAAACCTGACTGTAGGGGGTGAAGGAGATTGTGTTGTTCAAGAAAAAGGCTTAAGTGTTTGTGGATGTGGCGCTCAATCGGTTTAGACAGAGAGGATAACAGGGAGATGGGTCGAAACTTGTTGGGGTCCGTGAGGTCTTTAGTTTTGGGAAGAGGGACTACCTTGGCAACTTTCCATATGGCCGGAAAACTTCCGTGGTGAATACAAAGATTATAGATATACGTTAGCGAGTCGACTATATACGGCAGCGCTAGCTTTATGAAAAAACTATTAACTCCATCGTGACCGGAGGACCTTTTGTTTTTCATCTGACTGATGGATTTGCCAACGTCAAATACAGTCAGAAAGGGAACATGAAACAGTATATCAGGATTTAACTTCCGATCACAAAACATTTGTAACTTTTCAGACACACGCGGCAAGGGGGTGTCCGTGACAACATTGTTTAACAATTTGTCAGCTGTGGAAAGGAAATGGTTGTTGAATACGTCAGCGGCAATGGAACTACATGAGCTAGTGTGTTTAGGCTTTGTAAGTGAATGTAACGCGCGCCAGACAGATATAACGTCTTTTTTGTTTTCCATGAGGCGATGAAACTGCATCTTTTTAGCTTCTAAAACTAGATGTTTAACGCGATTACGTTGTTTCCGAAAAGCGGGGAAATCTTTGCTGCGTTTGAGCTCGTCTCTAATGGCCATGGCATCTGTTATTTCCTTTGTCAGCCATTTTGGGGGGTGAGGATGTTTGACTCTCTTTTCACGCCATGGCGCGTGCCTGTCAAGTACCCCGAGGAACAATCTGTACCACTCAGCTAGAGCGTCATCAGGGTCACTGTGTTGGTAAACGGAATGAAAGGGAGTTTCATTCAATTCCGCTAGGAAAGCATCCTTACTGAAGTGTTTAAGTGACCTGTAGCGGATGGAAGTGTGTTGATGCTTGTGGGTTTGTTTGTCAACCTTCAAGGCCCAGCTACAGCACACTGGATAGTGGTCGCTAATTGCTATTTCAGGCACATGCGTGAGAGAGAGAGAGAGAGAGAGAGAGAGAGAGATGTTTCGAACTTTCCGTGGCTAAAACTTTTAAACATCCGAGTTGCTTAAGAAAATAAAAAACAAAAAAAGGTTTTTTTTTATGGATTATCGTCCTTTTCCACCACCAAATATCAAAGACGGGGCAACGAGGAAGAGGCCAGCACAAATATCTGGCCCAAACTGAGATTTGAACGCACGACCGAGCACTGAAAGTCTAACGCTCTACTACTTTGCTACCCCGGTTCCGCTACTTTAAAAAAAAAGAAAGAAAAAGGGACAGACATGATACAGAAACATAAATCGTAAAGACAGAAAGGAAAAACCAGAAATGAAACGCTAATCACCCAAGCCACATTTAAAAAAAAAAAAATTAATAAGATATATATCACAAGAATGAATAAGAAGTAAATGTGGCCAAAGTAATTATGATGTCATTAACGCCTGATGACATCAGTCCAGCCAGAGCGAGGCTGTCTCTGCAGCACTTCCTTCTGGTACAGTCTGCGTTTTGTGACGTCAGCCGGCCCCCACCCCTTGTCAGGTGTTGTCGTCTGCCGCAGTCTCTGTCGGAAAGCAAACACTACATGCACTTTTGTTCAACAAAGGAAAGATAAAAAAAGTGTGTGTGTGCGTGCGTGTGTGCGTGCGTGCGTGCTTGGGGCTAAAAGTGGGAGTGGAAGGGGACCACCTTCGTTTTTAGTAAAAACAGCCTTAGCGACACGGATTTGAGAAGTAGTTCAGCCCTTTTACTTCTGACGGCAGAAAACCCCAGTGCGTAATTTTGTCCTGTGTTATCAACTTGTGGTGGGTGGGGGTGGTGGGGTGCGCGTGCGTTAATCAGTGCGTGTGCGCTCGTGCGTTACTCCCATTACCAAAGCTGATGACAATACGCCAAATTACTTTAAATACGCCGTTTTGTTGTGTCTACGGCACGCGTCTGCTAGCTTCGCGAAAGACGGTGAGGCCGGCCAGCGCATCTGTGGACCTTCAGACTCAGCAGACTCACCAAGCGCAAACCGCTGTGATGCGGGCATGTGTGTTTTACTCGCTGTATCTGATTAGTACACCGCTTAAAGGTCTGCAATCTCACCAAAAAGCCACAAACGGTGTGTTTTAGAAGAAACTAATCGACTGTGCATTTCCGACTGTGCAAAATGCACGGTCAACTCTGTCACAGTTACGGAGTTTTCGTCGTCCCTGAAACTCCTATAAAAGCCGCGGGCAGCCTGATTTCACAGGTCAGTTTGTGTTTTGACATTGTGCTAGAAGGATCGAAGTGGCTTGTCTTCTCGTGCGATACACAACACCCGTTTGTTGTTGTAGCGATGTGTCTCGCTCACTGGCCAAAAGCACAATGAAGTGATTGCAAGCTCACGCTCTGGTTTTATAAGCGTCTTCGAAGCGCTGACAACTCTGCAACTGTGACAGAGTTTCCCGCATTATGCACAGTCGCAGTTCACACACACACACACACACACACACACACACACACACACACACACTATGTCTGCGGCTTGTCGTTGCGATTGCAAGCCTTTAAGCGATGACAAACCTGCAGTAGCGTGCCCTTGGCGCGGTACAACTTGTACACGACCACAGCGGGGATGGGCACAAAGGAGACAGCAGCGACGATCCAGCCTAGCACACTGCCCCACACGTCATAGTGGTAGTCGCCGTATGTAGGGGGCTTGTAACGCATTAGGGTGAACACAAACAGCACCTGGCAACACGAACCGGGTATAATTATGCATCATTTAACTCAAAACTCCGCCAAGGACGGTCCCAAGCCCAGCTGAAAAAGGAGGAGGGTTGGGCGTGGGGCTAGCTACCCCACCCCGTTAAAAAAAAAAGCCCTAGCTACAGAAACGTCAAAAAGAAAAACAGTCGTCTCAGCTCTGGGAAAGGATCGGTCTGCAGCAAGAAGAATTATGACGCCTTGCGGTGAAAGCCAGACATTTCTGGAAGCCACAAGGCCGACCACCCTTTTGAACACCAGAGCAACAAACATCGGTACATGGATGGATTGGGCATACCTTACGGAAACCAGCAAACAACATCACCAGACAAGCACTACAGTGCTTCAGAGGAGGAAACACTTTTGTTTTGGCGGGGAGGAATTTTTTGGCCAAATCATCTTTCCTTAGTCGATTTATGAACATCTAGTTCAATGAATCGAAATCCTAACTAACCGCCATAAGAAATGGCGTTGCGAAACACCAAAGGAGTCTGATAAACACTGGTAGCTTCCGTCCAATCATCATCTGAATGTCTTCACTGAAACGGTCAGCACCTGCAAAGTACAACCACAAACAGATTATATAATATATATTATAACTTCTCAAACAAACGAGCATTCTTTTCTGCGCACGCACATTAATTTTGCCAGCTGTCTCTTCGCAATGGTCACCATGGGATTTAATCTCGTGGTTAACGTATCCGAAATTTAAGGAATTTGGTTGGATTTTTCCTTTTTCCAAATCGAGTCTAAATCACGCGCAGACTCGTTTACCGGGTGCCTGTCTCGCCCTCTTGTACCCATGCACGCACAACATCACGTTCGCACGGTAAAGGTCCCATCCCTTGTGAGAGACTCCGCAGAATGGGAAAACAAGCACACGATTCATGCAGGAAAAAGAAGAAGAAGAAGCTGCAGGCGTAAGGACACAAGTTAGTTAGTTATTTAAAGGCTTAACGCCGCGCAAGCAACAAAGACTAATTCGCGGCTAATGGGAGTCCCTTTCTGCCAGGCCCTTTAAAACATAAAAATTTCCACGCTAAAACAAGATGTAAATATATTTTAAAAGTGTATTGGGCTTTAAGTGAGAAATATCCTTCAAGACTTTTAGAACCTGAACATCAGAGGTCAAGGAGAGTCTATAAATATATCACAGCACTATATTTTGTCAAACAAATTGACCTCTTTCAGGAAACTGAAGATGCTGTCAGGGGGGGACATCCCTGAACAGCATCTTCAGAGAATCCACACAGTACTGTTTGGCACGAACCTCAGTGAGATCCGAGCACGAGATTAAAAAAATGTTCCACCGTATATGGTTGGTGGCATGGAACACACCAAGGGGGGTTTTCCCCCTTTAACAGAGTAAAGGCGCGTCTTAACTATGCCGATCAACCCCGAAGAGCGAAGAAAAAACGCTTCGCTGGAAACATTTTGGGGCCTCGCGAAGAGATTTTGGGCTGTTCGGGCTTCGCTCAACATGCAATGCGATGTACTCCGATCAACCACGAATGATTTCACCAGACGCTATCTGATTGGCTGGTTCAGATTCGCCAGCTATCTGATTTCAAGATGGCGGAGGGTCGCGCTCGTACATGGCCGGTGTCGGTTCAAAGTTACAAGCATTAATATTTCGGCACTGAAGAAGTTTCTTGGTGCTCACAATCGGCGCCATTGCTATTTTCCTTCGGTCACATGTCACGAATGCTTGACGCCTAGTTAGTACGTAGAGGCCACGCGGAACAAAGGCGAAGAAATTCGAATGTCATCGGCGAGGACCTCTTCGGGCATAGTTAAGACGCGCCTTTAGGACACAAATTGAGCGTGGGGTCATGGCAGTGGTGTTAATTTGGAGAACCCTGTTTAGCGAGTGTGCCAACTTGTAATGATTTTTGTTGTCATGGAAAACGCGATTTTCGCTATTTTTGTGTCATGTAGGTCAAGATGCATGCCAGGCGGCCGCAACAAGACGCAAGCTGCCAGTGAGTTTAGTTAGTTAGTTTAGTCCTCTTTATTCCCTGGGGAACATAGGGCTGCAACCACACTCCGCCAGCGCACTCGGTTCTGGGACGCCCTCTTTAGTTCGGCCCACGTCGTTCCGGCGGCCTTGGCTTCAGCGTCCGTACTCCTCCGCCAGGTCTGCTTCGGTCGGCCCACTTTGCGCTTTCCCTGGGGGTTCCAATCAAGGGACTGCCTGGTGACATTTGATGTTGGCTTTCGCAAAGTGTGTCCGATCCATCCCCATTTCCTTTTCTTGATCTCCTGCTCGATGGGGACCTGTCTTGTTCGCTCCCAGAGGTCTTGGTTGGTGATCACCAGTGGGTATCTGATGTTGAGAATGTTGCGGAGGCATCTGTTGATGAAGGTTTGCAGCCTGTGGGAGCCTGTCTTGGTGGTGCGCCATGTCTCCGAGCCATAGAGTAGGACCGACTTCACATTTGAGTTGAAGATCCGGATCTTGTTTCGCAGGGATAGGGCTGTGGATCTCCAGATGGGGCGCAGAGTGCGAAAGGCATGTCTGGCTTTGTTGGTGCGGCTCTTGATGTCTTCGTCCGTTCCTCCATCCTTGCTGACAACGCTGCCGAGGTAGATGAACTTGTCCACCTCTTTGATGTCTTCCTGGTGCAGCTGGATGGGGTCGTGCTGTTTGTGGTTGACTCTCATGACTTCGGTCTTGCTGATGTTGATCTTGAGGCCGGTCTTCTCAGCTTCTTCGGCGACTCTGTTCAGCTTCTCCTGCGCATCTTGTTGCTTGTGGGAGAGGAGGGCGATGTCGTCCGCGAAATCCAGGTCCTCGAGCTGTTTGCTGAAGGTCCACTGGATCCCTGTCCTCTTACCGTCGGTGGCTTGCCTCATGACCCAGTCGACCACCATCAGGAAGATTGTGGGTGAGAGGATGCAGCCTTGACGAACGCCGGTCCGTACTGTGAATGGTTCTGTCAGTTTCCCGTCGTGGATTACCTGGCAGGTGGCATCTTCGTACAGCTGTCGGATGATGTTGACAAACTTTGGTGGAAAACCGTAGTGAGACATCAGCTTTCAGATGACCTCCCTGTCAACACTGTCGAACGCCTTCTGGAAGTCAACGAAGGTGCTGTACAGGGGGGTCTGCCACTCCAGGGACTGCTCGATGATGATCCTCATCGTGGCTATGTGATCAGTGCAGGATCGGTCGTTGCGGAATCCTGCCTGTTCCTCCCGGAGTGTCTTGTCCAGCGCGGTCTTCAGCCTCTCCAGGATGATCCTGGTGAGAACCTTCCCTGGTATGGACAAGAGCATGATGCCTCGCCAGTTGCTACAGGATGAGAGGTCCCCTTTCTTTGGCAGCTTTACCAGGTGTCCCTTCTTCCAGTCTTGTGGCACGCTCTCGCTCTCCCAGATCTTCCTCAGGAGCGGGTGCAGCATGTCGGTGGAGGTCTGGATGTCGGCCTTGAGGGCTTCTGGTGGTATGCCGTCGGGGGCCTGCTGCTTTGCCAGACTTGAGGGACTTGATGGCTTTGATGATCTCGGTCTTGGTAGGGGGGTTGGTGCTGATGTCGAGTAGCTGGGCTGCCGGTGGTATGTCTGGTGGGACTGGTGGTGGAGGCCTGTTGAGCGTTTCCTTAAAGTGTTCAGCCCACCTTGTCCTTTGGTCTTCCTCTTTGGTGATGATTTGTCCGTTCTTGTCTTTGACTGGTCTGGTGGGGTTGTTATTTTTCCCAGAGAGTGTCCTTGTTATTTCGTAGAGCCGTTTCATGTTCCGTTGTCCTGCTGCTGTTTCTGCTTCTTCTGTGAGGTCGTTGATGAAGTTCCTCTTGTCGTTCCTTGCGCTCCTCTTGACCTGCCGGTTGACGTCCCAGTATTGAGCCTGCAGGTCGCGCTTGTCGTCTTGGTCGTCAGTGTGGTTGATCAGGTCTTTCAGGCGTTTCCTCTCTGTGATGAGGTCCCAGGTGTCAGATGTAAGCCACTCTTTGTGTTGTCTCGTCTTCTTTCCCAGCACTTCCCTGCATGTTGCTGTCCAGGTTTCTCGCAGGTCGTGCCAGTGCTCCTCGATTGTCTCTTCAAGTAGTGTGTCGAGAGCGCTGAATCTGTTCCTCAGCTCACATCTGAAGGCGTTGGTCTTGACGCTCTCCTTCAGACTGTGCACGTTGTACTTGTGGGATGGTCTGTCCGCCTGGTCTCTGTAGGCCTTCAGCTTGATCTTGATCGCTGCAATGACGAGGTGATGGTCTGAGGCTGCATCAGCTCCCCGCTTTGCTCGGACGTCCAGCAAGCTTCTTCGCCACTTCCTGCCGATGGTGATGTGGTCGATCTGGTTTACAGTTCTTCCGTCCGGTGATGTCCAGGTGGTTTTGTGGATGGTCTTGTGGGGGAATATGGTGCCTCCGATGACCAGGTCGTTGGTGGTGCAGAATTCTGTGAAGAGCTCTCCGTTCTCGTTCTTTGTCCCTGTTCCGTGTTTGCCCATGATGAGTTCTCTGTCTGTGTTGTCGGTGCCCACTTTGGCGTTGAGGTCTCCCATGAGGATCTTCAGGTCTCTTCTCGGTGCTTTGTCGAGGACGGCTTGGAGCTGCTCGTAAAAGTTCTCCTTTTCTTCCTCATCGGCCCTGTTGGTGGGAGCGTAGCACTGGAGGATGGTGACTTTCCTGCCCTTTGAGTTGAATCTGGCGCTCAGGATCCTTGGTGACACTGGTTCCCAGGACAATAGTGCTTGTGTTGCTTCAGGTGTCATCAGCAACGCTACTCCGTGCATGTGTGCTTGGCCGTCTTCGTGTCCGGAGTAGAGGATGGTGTCTCCGGAGGTGAGTCGAGTGCGTCCTGTTCCTGTCCATCTTGTCTCACATAGGCCGAGCAGCTTCAGATTGTATCTATGCATTTCTTGACTCACTTGTGCTGTCTTTCCTGTTTCGTATAGGGTTCGGATGTTCCAGGTCCCTATCCTGGCTTTGGTCAAGATGCATGCCAGGCGGCCGCAACAAGACGCAAGCTGCCAGTGAAGCTGGGACGTTTTGCACAGAGGTCGAGCACAAGTGACGCAAGCGGGTTTGTGTGAACTGGCTCTCTGGCCTAAACAGAAAGTAGACTAGCATTACTCCCGTGAGGCCTGAGCGGAAAGGAGACATCCAATTTTTATTAACTCCTGTCCTGCCCTCGAATGGTCTGTGCATGATAATTGTTGTTTGTAAATTGAAGCATGTTTAGGTGTGACTATGATGCCTGAGGCTAACAGAGAATATACAGGCATTTTGAGACCTCGTGCAAATGTGTCCTTCGGCCTGCACTGTGGTGTCGCGCTGCTGCTCCACGGGGGAGCCGCCCAAATTTCCCTCACTCCGATATGAATGAGACTGGACAGAGACTTAGTAGGGCTTCGTACGAAGAACTTCGCTGAGCAGCGTAACCCACTTGCATGTAAATTAGGCACGTTACGGGTACCATTAGCTAATCGCAGCGCGTTAGCAGCTCGCGGCCTCTGCCGTGTGAGCCTAATTTACATGTAAATGGGTTACGCTGCTCAGCGAAGTCCTCTTTACGAAGTCCTACTAAATCTGGCTAGTAGCATCGTCGACTGAGTGAGCTGAACTGAAACATAAGGCCCTTGCATACTGGCGTCACGCGACATTGTCGCGCCACGCGTGCAGCAAATTTTGTCGCGCGTCTACGTGTGCAACTCCTTGAAGCGCGGAGCAACAGACGTAGCACGATTGAAAAATTCTGTCGCGCGAGGATAGGAACTGTTCTATTCGGCGCGCTCGACGCGCGCGTGTAGCGTGAATTCAGCCAATCAGAAGAGAGCACAAGGGCCAGCACTCGCCATCCTCTTCTCTTCCAAGATGGCGGAATTGCGCGAAGACGAAATGTTTCGCCGGCCTCAGTCATCGACCTGTATCGTGAACAGGAAAATTTTCAACTCGATTCATATCACAATCGACGGCCGGGTATGCCGTTTTGTTGTGTCACTCTCCGCTGACTCACACTACGGTAAATACATAAATGGAGTAAATAAAACTAGACACAAATCGCTTGTCACCGCCGACTGATCTCTCATTGTCTACATTATTCTACAGCAAAGGTTTGTTGTAGCTAAATTCTATCGTTATCGTGGCGTCGTTTACCAGTCTCTATTCAGACTGCGAACAAGCAGCCTGAAGTTTATGATACGTTTCAGGTATAATTTCGCATTCCATCGCACACTCAGAAGCACTCGTGGCGAGATCTCCGAAAGCAGCACGCGCGCGATTCTGACTCCACGTGTGAGAGCCCTACCGTGCGTGCAGCACGCAAAGCGCGACAAGCGTGCGTGCGTGCGATGTAGCACCGACGCTAGTGTGCACCGCCCTAAGCTCGCGCAGTCGGCAGATACAGTAACAAGTCCCATGTTCGTACCATAGATCCAGCCCAGCACGAGACACTCCATCAGACTGATCGTTGTCACGGTCAGAGTGGCAATGAACCAGTCTACAAGCTGAAACACGTACACGCCACCCTGAAATGATAGAAGGAGGAAAAGCAGGGTAAAAAGTGAGTTTTGAGACAACTCAAGTTTACCGTTAAAGGAATTCGTCTGCTGCGGCGAAACGGCGAAGCAAAGGTTGCTTTAATTGAATTTTTATTGAGCATGTCATAAGCACGTCTTGTTTATGCTCAAACTGTTTTTCTGTACTTTCACCAGTGCAACAAAATAAATCAGTTTAAACCAGATGAGAGTCCTTACACAAAATTATTTGCGATAATTTTTGTGGATTATTGCCGGTTGGAGAATAGAAAAGCGTAGGGGAACAAACACAAAATAAAACCCACCACCACCACCCCTACTCCCCCCCCCCCAAAAAAAAGGAGAGAAAAAAGGTAAGAAAAAGATCACATAATTTTGTTTTCATTTGTCTCAGTGTCTCCAACCATTTGGTGGCGGGCCGTAAAGACTATATTTCATTAAAAGTTTTGTCTGAATTGAATTATAATTGTTATGATCAACCGCTGTGTAGGGGAATTTGAAGTTAAGCTCGCACAACCGGCACGCAAACAGCAGTCATTTGCATTCAGAGCTCTACAAATAATCAGGATAGAATCAGCATTTCGCGGAGCGCACTTGCACCCAATGTAGCTGCGACGGGCAGACTGGCCGGCTGTTAACTGGGCACTGCGGAGCGCCACAGTGCTGTCCACAGTTGTGACACAATTGTGATTTGGTGGGTTTCAGCCGCTGTGGCTTCATCACAGCAACCTGGATTTCAAATAGCCACCACTGTGACTGTGGTTTCCACAACGGATTCTGATTGGCTGTACTAGGTCACTCGGTGCACAAACATAGCGGACAGTGCATCTTCAATCGGTTTGTCACCGAGCACAGCTGTGTTCAGTTTTGCAGTTAGTAGACACGCCGAGCGCAACGACTGTGATGTGCACATGTGTGTTTCGCGCGCTGTGCCCAGTTAAGAGCAGGCTTTAACACAAGCCTCTTGTAAGTTGAATGTGTGAACAGAAAACACTCGTTGTAAAGCACCTGTGTAACGAAGCACAGCGCAGTGAGGAAGATCACGACGCAGTAAAGGGCGGTAAGCAGTGTCCGATGGCGCATGAGTTGCCTGGGGAAGTAGTCGCAAAGGGCGGTAAGAATGATCTCCATGTCAGTGAACTGTCCAAGAGAGTAGAAAAGGATTGGAAATTTTACAAATCGAATAGGCAGCGCGCGCGCACACGCACACACTCGCAGACACATCTTCATTCTCTTATTTTACACATAAAGCCGTACAAAAGAAAACACCTCAGTCAGTATGGGCATGATCAGGTTACCGCGACGCGACGTTCACTTACAATCAAAGCATATAGGTGTGTATAACTAAATCAGCATATTATAAAGCTTTAAAGTAACAGCACACAGACACACACACACACACACACACACACACACACACACACACACACACACACACACACACACACACACGCGCACGCACGCACGCACGCACGCACGCACGCACGCACGCACGCATATTAATACAATTCGCATACCGGCAGGAGCACAATAACATTATCTCTTACAGTTATGTCAGTTTACGTGTGTTGACATCTTTGTTTCCAGATTATATTCCATCGGATCATGGCATTGACTGAACAGTATTTACCTATGGCTATACCACGCGCTAAGTGTATACCTACCAGACTAAGACTCAGCCCCCTAGAGAGCCAACAATCAAACCACCTTGCATTCAAAGCCAAGATCACTGATTTTGTGGCAGAGTGGCAAGTATCTGTCAAACTTAGCCTGGTATGATTCGGCCCTGTCGTGGTATCACACGCACGCGCGCGACCCCCCTTCCCCCCCTTCCCCCCCGCCCCCCTCCGCCACACAAACACACACACCTGGCTGTCCAGGAACACTGTGATGATCATGATGAAGAACAACACGGCCCACAACTGCGGAAGTGGCATCATCGAAATGGCTTCTGGGTACACGATGAATGCCAGGCCTGGACCTGAACACACCAAAAACAACATTTAACACTTACAAAATCCTTAAAACATACATACACGTACATAGTCAAACACACTCTGTGTCCCATTCGTGACTGTGTAGTGAAATATCACAAATACACTGTACAATCATATTTCGCAAGAATTAAAAAAAAAAAGACATTTGCATTTGAAAAAAAAACCCCACTAGAGCACACTCCTCTTCTCAGTCTTTTAAATCTTTGTTTGCAGTTTTAGGAATGTCATATAGTTTTCATCAGGTGATGCGAACCCCAAACCCATCATTACATCGTAGTCGCCCCAAAAGTGTCAGACTACACAGACTGAGCTGAAAATATAAGTCCTCCTGACTTTCCAGCGGACCACCACTACCACCACCACCATCGACAACAACCACAACGGCAACAACAACAACAACGCCGCTTTGCCCCTTCAGCTCTTGTCAATGGTATATTATTCAAAATTTATATAGTAATAGTTTCAATGTAAAACCACTGTGTGTGTGTGTGTGTGTGTGTGTGTGTGTGTGTGTGTGTGTGTGTGTGTGCGTGCGTATGCGTGTATTATGCTGTACAATTTTCCACACTCGCGAATGTCACGTGTACCCGAGTGCATTTTGTTTCGTATAAGCTCGTTTTACTGCTGCCAATGTACATGCATTATTTTTTTTTTCTGTCTCTCTTTTCTGTGTGCGCGCATTGTTGCACCATTTATGTATGTCTTGTACCTTTTGCTTTGTCCATACCTCCGCAGCCCGATAGGGGAGAAAAGGAATGAAATCGTTTGACTTTGTGTTCAAATATTTACCGGAGGAGACGACCTTGTCCACGGTGACGCCGGCCTCATGAGCCATGTAACCGAGAACAGCAAAGATGGCGAAGCCCCCGTACACGCTGGTTCCCTCACACAGGAACGTCAGGAAGATGGAGTCCCTGAAATACGACGCTATGACATGATGTATTGTTGTAGAGATCGCGAAAAGCCACTGCATTTCGATGGAAATTTCTAGACCATCCCAGGACATGCTGGTGCAGTAACGTCAGTAGATTACGTCACCTTGGAAAGATTTCGAACTTGCCAGTAAGGTGAGGAATGTTCTAGATCTGACCTGTTTAGTATATATACGAGGCCCTGCACAGCGTTCTGGGTTCTTCTTCTTTCATGAATTTGTTCTCCGGGCATCTTCTGTTAAAAAAGTATTTGAGTTGTATTCTGTTGTATCCCGTGTCTTCTCTGCGAGTGCACGAAGAGAGCGATATAGCGGGAGTAAAATACAACATGTATAACAGTTAACGAAGAGAAAGAAAGCTGTAATTCCACCATAAACATAATCTGCGGGAAAGCAGCAGGCAAAATTATTAACATATTTCGTACCGCGCACGGGTATCCCACGGTTTTGACTCTTTTTTTCGGTGTTTTTTTTTTTTTTGGTACTGTATTATCCCTTTCGGGAAATTCGGGCTGCAGCGCCACCCAATACCTATCCTATATTTTTACAATTTTGCTGGGGGAGGAAAGCCGGATAACCCGGAGAAAAAAACCCGATGAGCAGCCCGACAGCCAGAAAAAAACGGTATCACATATCACAAGCTCGACCTGGGCTCGAACCCACGCTTCATCGCCGTGACATTGGTGACGGCCGTTCAGTAGCGCAGCGGCTAAATCCGACGCGCTGCCTATTATGCCACCGCTCACCTGGTCCTGAATGCGAAAATCAGGCAAGATCGCCGGTTCCTTAACGGCTCTTACTGCAGCAAACACGAGTATAATCAAATCGCAACAGTCCCACTGGGCCACAAATTGAAATCAGATATAAATGACGATTCCACTGGTGCACAACCCCAACTGGTAGGAACTGCGTTAATGAGCAGCAGTTTTTACCTGAGAAAGTTGTTGTGGAACTTGTTGTAGGAGGACATGGTGATAACTGCTCCCCATCCGGGTCCCAGAGAATAAAACACCTGCAGCGCCGCCTCCACCCACACCTACAACAGGTCGGTAGTGATGTTACGAAAACTTAAAGGTCAGACAGTTAATTCTTAACAGCCTTCGTCCGACCACCCCCTGCCCGCTGCATGAAAAGACACTAGTCAAAACGAAACAGGCATTGCACACCAGTAGAGGGGAGCCGGGGTGGCCGAATGGTAGAGAATAGTGGCTTGAAGTGGTTCCTAGTGGTTTGAAGATTTCAAGCAAAAACGCGAGTTTTGCATGGGCTTTCAAGAGTTAAACCCTCACACACACACACACACACACACACACACACACACACACACACACACACACACACACACACACACACACGAACGATTTGTGAACCTGGAAATATAAGAAGTTCGGTCTCAAATGCAGTATAACATTATTTTATTTATGGTATGGTATGGTATGGTATGGTATGGTATGGTTCTCCTGGCGCACATGTCTATCTCTACTGAAATGCTCATGGCGCCGCAGGCCTGGAGAACGAAGCAGTGAAAGCCTGCTGCCGCTAAGCGCTACTCTATGTGCAAACCTCCACCCTGCTATTCACTCTGGTGCGTGCGACCGTATTTCTGTTTACCACGCCACCGACCGCAGCCTACTCTTCTTCGAAAGATGAACGCGGGAATTTAACCGTGCACACTTGATATGTGTGCGTGCGTGTGTACACGAAGGCAAGACAGGCACCGTAAACGAGTCTGCACATGAAGTTGAATCGATATGGTAGTGAGTAGTGACAAATCCCACCATATTCCTGCCCACCGAGGACTCGAACCAGGCAGCTCAGAATCCGAAGTCGGATGCCTTAACAACTAGTAGGCCTATAGACCAAATCCCCAATCATTACCAACAGTTCATCTCATAGTGACACCAGTGGGTAAATCAGTGGAAAGAGAATTGTATTTCTAACGACCGCAATGAGGTGCCAAGCTCAGTGTCGATATCTCTTCATAACGCGCACTTTGTACGCAGATCTGAGGACTGTAAATCTGTCAGTAAAGGCACCGTTGGGTCCAGAAGTCTGCGGAAGTCCGGCCTGAGGTAGTACATGATGCCGTCCATGGACCCGGGCAGTGTTACTCCCCGCACCAGTAACACCGTCAATAACACGTACGGCAGTGTTGCCGTGACGTACACCACCTAGGAAGAGAAAAGTGTTTATCCTCAGCCAGAGAGACAGACGCGTTGAAGGAAGATGTTTGTGTACAAAAGCTTTGCTTGGCTGTGATACAGGCAAACTTAGCTGGGAAATCAGTTTTGCGAACAAAAGATCTCGTCATGCTGGGTCAAAGACGACCTCTAGCTAAGGGGGACTACTGCTGTTACTTGCCTCGTCTGCTGGGGCAGTAGGGAAGGAGAGAACCCTCACATTAAATTAATTATTTCTCAAGAATTTTCATTTGCAGCAGTCGTGGCGAGATCGAGGAGATCCCGGTGACTAATCCAGTCGAGGGTCCGGGTTCGGATCCCGACAGTCTTCGAAAACACCCTCGCCGCGAACACTTGAAAACAAGTAAAGTTAAAAAAGAAAACAAAACAAAACAACAACACCAACTATCCATCCCCATCAATACGGTGGACGCCATATCCCAAAATAGGCTTGAATTTGCTTGATTTGTAGCATGGCTTTGATAATGTAAAACACACTGGCGCTCACTTTTCTCATAAAATGTTGTCAGATGAGTTTTTTGTGTGTGAATTATACAATGTGAATTCCACAAAAAGGGCAGTAACTCTATAAAGCCCACATTTGCTGTCCGCTTCTTTGCCTTCAAGACAGAAGAGCGCGAACATTTTGAGTCTGACAACATCGATAAGGACATCCAGTGACGTCACACCCACCTTCCCACTTGACTTTATTCCTCTGATGAGACCCAGGAAGCAGGAAAGGACGGTAACTCCGAGACCTATTGCCAAGTACCACACCACGTGACCGATCTCGCCCAATCCGCTTGAAACTTGCAGAACATTATTTCTATCGAAAACACACACAAACCAAACGTTACGCTTTTTAACCATATCGCAATCACGGCTGTTTTTACTTGCAGATTACAAGCGATAAATTAGACCAAAGGCAATACAGTTACAAGACATTCCATAAATTCAGTTTCCCCCTAACAGCATCTTTAGCTTCTTGAAAGAATCAAATCTGTTCTATACAATTTAGACACCCCAAGTAATACCGAGTATCCTCGACCTCTATTTGTTCGACGTACAAAGAAGTGAAACGTGTTTATTATTTTATTGTCTTCCTTTTTAGTTTTAATCTGGCAAAGAAGGAGCTTGATTGGCCGCGAAAGAGTCTTTGTTGCTTGCGCGGCGTTAAGCCCTAAATAACTAACTAATCATAATTCCATCGTCCAGCGTCAGAAATCCAATTCACACTACCGAACAGCCTATCCCTTATTTTTCTATTTGACCCTAAAAAATCCTCCACTAAATAACACGTAACGAGCTGAAAATGTACAGTCGATACTCACTGCCAAAACTCTTCTGACGCGGAGATCTGTTTGGTACTGTTGAGTGCTCCCGTTTCAGTAGCATTCAGGAACAATTTGTCAAAGACATCTGTCCAATATATGTATACGATATATACGATAAGTGAACACCATAACTATGTTTAATGTGCGTATTGATTTTTCTGTTTGTGTTTTGATGATGTTGTTGTTTTATTTTTATTTTTTTTGTGTGTGTGCTTTATTTTGGTTTTAGTTATACAGGGTTTGATGTAGGTGTACGCGTTTCAGCTGCACAATAAACATGGGACGGACAATTGAAATCAATTTATTGTTTAGTGTGGTGCTGCGTGTCAGTGTCCTGGTGTTGGTGCAGTTGGTGCAGTGTGTGTGTGTGTGTGTGTGTGTGTGTGTGTGTGTGTGTGTGTGTGTGTGTGTGCGTGTGTGTGTGTGTGTTTAAGTTAGTTTGTGCACGCCAACTCTTCTTTTTCGTATGTGTTTGCTTCATCTAATTATATCTGAATTGCATTACATGGTATAATAATCCCCCCCTCTCTCTCTCTCTTTGTATTTTGCGATTTCTAACATGGCATTCTCTTTCAAATATGGATGTGCATATTGATATATTTATCTGCAGAGAGAGAGAGAGAGAGAGAGAGAGAGAGAGAGAGAGAGAGAGCTTTCTGTGCCATTCTATTCCTACCAGTAGCGTTGCTCCATTCCATTGACAAGCGATCGTCAGCCAGTGACCTGTTTGCGGCCACGAACAGCGACGCATTGGTTTCACGTGCAGGCGTGCTGCACTGAGGCGTGTTCCACCATCCGTCACAGCGAGACCAAGGGAGAGTACTCCGGAAGGAGTTGACAAGGTAGTACAGTGCCCATGCCATGATGGGACTGTAATACCAGGCGAGGATGGCATTGATGACAACCGTCCCCAGACCTGCCCCTGTTGGAACGAAATCATATGGAACGAATACGTAAGCGATACATCTACTACCGGGTAATTGTAAAGAATAGTATACGAAAATAACTGGAGCTAATTGCACGCACTTTGACGGGTGTTTTCGGTTCTGCTCGATGCAAAGAGACGTAAGACACCCTTACCTACTCACTTTGACCACTCCTTCCCCACAAACATGCACAAAATATCCCTGAATGACTGGCGACCACGGCCCGAGCAGTCATCCGCACGCCAGTTTGGTTGGTGATCACGTGGGTGAAAACGGCCGTGGTCGCCAGTTATTCAGGGATATGTTGCCGATGAGTGAGTGTCGTGCAGATGTTGCCTTCCCGTGTCAGTATACAGAAAACAAAAGGGGTGGGTGTTTGGGGGTTTAACGTCCTTTTCCACCACATAGGGTGATATCAAAGACGGGGCAACGATGAAAAAGCCAGCACAAATATTTGGCCCCAGCCGGGATCGAACTCACGACCCGAGCATTAGAAGTCCAACGCTCTACCATTCGACCACCCCGGCTCCCCCCAGAAAACAAAAAAGGTGCGTGTGTAGAGACATGTACTCAATAGTATGATGGGTATTTGGGAGGTTAACCTCCCTTTCCATCACGCAAGGGTGATATCAAAGACGGGGCAACCTGAAAAAAAAGGCCAGCACGAATATTTGGCCCCTGCCGGGATTCGAACTCACGACCCGAGCATTGAGAATCCAACGCTCTACCATTCGGCTATCCCGGCTCCCCTCATCAAGAGTATGAAAATTCAATTAAAGATGTTAAACAGTAAAAACAAGTAAAGAAACAACAACAACAACAACAACAACAACAACAACAACCCCGAATTATATTAAGAACTAGTTCTGTACTATCGGGTCGGGTTCAGTTTGCCCAGATATGGAATTAAGAACGAATAATTAAGAACTAGTCACGCACTATAGTGCCGGGTTTGCCTGGACAGAACCCCCTCGAAGGCATTTTCTGCACGGATAGGGAATGTGCTGGAGCGTGAAGAGACTCGGGGCAGTCACGGGCACGCCGGGCACTGGGCGTGGCTTTTAAGGCGAATGTTTTAAGCATTGTTGGTGGCTTACGCGTTCTTTATGGAATAAACGAGCCGAAGAATAAAAATGCCAGGTAAGGTAGAAGTCCTGCCTTAAGGACTCGTTTCAATCTGTAGTTCGGACAGCCAAATTTCTGACGCACTATAGGGTCGGGTTTGCCTGGACAGAACCCTCTCGAGGGCATTTGCTGCACGGATAGGGAATGTGCTGGAGCGTGAAGAGACTCGGGGCAGTCACGGGCACGGCGGCCACTCGCCGTGCCCTTAAGTCGATTGATCACATCATTTTCAGCATTGTTGGTGGCTTTCGAGTTCTTTGTGGAATAAACGAGCCAAAGACTAAAAATCCCAGGTAAGGTAGAAGCCCTGCCTTGAGGACTCGTTTCAATCTGTAGTCCGGACAGCCAAATTTCTGACAGCATTTTCGTGGGTCACAAACGGTTAGGGCAGAGAGGGGCTCGCGCTAGTTCTCGCCATTATCACAAAGTCGTAGTCTGAGGAATGTGTATAGTGGGTGTGTTTGGAAAAACTCAGTCGCCAATGATTGACGGAGCCACTTTTGTAAACCTGTTGCAGAGAAAGGGTTAGTGAGGAAGCTGTGACCTAATACATTTCATAACAGCCAAATGAAATAAAATGGCATGAAAATGACGCTAGTAAGAAGAATAAAAGACAGATAAGAATGAAATAAAATGGTGTGAAAATGATGCCAGTAAGAACGATAAAAGACAATTGTGGCACACAGACAGACAGACACACACACACACAAACACACACACACACACACACACACACACACACACACACACACACACACACACACACACACACACACACACACAAAGCTCTGTCAATCCCTCTATACTGCTGCTGAGCTGAGAACAAGTGCGTTTTGACTGCACTTTTGAAAGTTTTCCAAGTTATGTTTTGGATTTCCTTGTCATCTGACTGACGGCTTCGCACTTGCAGACGTGCATTCGTGGACATGCGTACGGAAACAAAGTGTTAGCAATGATCTCACTCACTGACAAGTGACGTGACCTACCACATAGGGGGCAGTCATTGTTATGCCGGCTGTCCTGAGTCCCACCTTTGGTGTTACCCAAAAAAGAGAGTGGTTTGGTTAAAAGTTGTTGTTTTTTTTAATGTTGTTTCCATAGTAATGGAAACAACATCATAGGACGGGCTAAATTTTCCACGTTCATGGGCAAGCATCTGTGGTACAAACGCACGTCACTGCCGATCTCCCGCAGAGACGATTTTGCAAGTGTAACTCTGACAATGACGTAAGAAAACTTGCGTCATCGATGCTGACATGTACGGTGCCCCGAACGCACTTCTCCTCCTCAGTGAGTGCCGTCTGTGCGTATGTGTGTGCGTGCGGCTGTGTGTGTGTGAATTGTGTACAGGCCCGTTTCTTCGAAAATACTCAACCGAATGGCTTCAAATTTGGGGTATCCAAATATATCAAAATGTTACATTAGACGATTCAAGCGTGTGATGATTGCTTAAGTGATTTGGGAGTTATCGCCCTTTTGACACAAGTTGGTTGTCTTTCGTGTACAGGCGTAATACTTATTTAAATCACTCAATTTTTTGGCAGTAGATAGCTTGAATACGGACTCTGAACAGAGTCACTACTAGAAAATGGTCGCTCTTATAGTTTTCATGTAAACCGAGCCTGAGTTGACATTGCATGTGAACCCAGTTCAGATGCCTATTTCTCCGAAAATACTGAACCGATCGATTTCAAATTTGGGGTTTCTAAATGAATCAAGATTGTTGAATAGAAGGCCCGATCCAGGTACGATTGCACACATGATTTGCGAGTTATCGCCCTTTTCAGAAAAAGTGGCTTTCTGGCGTTTAAAGGCGTAATGTTTACCTAAACCACTCCATTTTTTGGACATAGATAGCATGAATACGGACTCTCAACTCAGTGAATTTTGGAGGTTGTCGCTTTTATACTTTTGGCGTAAGCCGTACCTGATGAAAGTGCTGGTGAACACACTTTAGATCTCAAAATCGCTCCTACTATACATAGATAATGAGCCTGGGGTGCCATAAAAAATATACAAAAAAATTAGAAAAATTCACTGCAGCCGTTATCGTCAGTTGACCCGAAAATTTGTACTCACAGCACATTTCCTCTACAAGCCACACGCCTCACAAACATCGAAGAAGAGACGCACGCGCACTGACGTAAAGTAAAGGCCGTTCTACACGTGACAAGCGGCAAGTTGCCGCCCTTCGACTTTCCCCCCACAAGTTTGTCTGCCGCAACGCCGCTGCTTCTACACGCGGAAAACTCCGCACCACAAGTCGGCTGATTGACCTTTCGTGTGACCCTTTCAACCCCATATTTGGAAGGGGCCTCGCGCGATTTCGCCCGGCCATGGTCGCGAGTGAATCCGAGTCAGACTCAGCTGAACATGTGAATGAAAGTTCGGAGGAGGAATTAGCTTTTGCAGCAGCTGCAGTTATTTTGCTGCAGAACAGGAAGAAACAGCGGATCTGGGCGAGAAAGTGGATCTTGCAGCGAGATTCGCTTGGCGCATACGGAGGTCTTTGACGCCATTTTGTTTAATTTGGCCGCGTGACCACTACGCGGCGTGCGATTGGCCGTCCTGGCGTGCCTCGCGCGCACTTGCCAGGCGCAAGCCGAGAAAATAGAAAGCCGTTCTATCCGAAACTTGCCGCGGCAAGCCTTGGGCAGCAAGACTGTACAGCTTGCATGTACATTTGCCGTCGACTTGCGGGGGCCGCAAACCCGCTTTTGCCAAGCAAACTTGCCACGTGTAGAACGGCCCTAAGTGCGTCATGTTTGATTGACGTGATGCTGTTTTGTCTTGGGGGTGTCTCGCCACTTTCTTTCCGAACTCCTCTGTTTGGAGACGTGGTGTATTTTACTTCTACTATGTCGCCATCTTCGTGCAATCGCAGAGAAGACACGGGATACAACAGAATACAACTCCAATACTTTATGAACACAATATGCACGGAGAACAAATTCATGAAAGAAGAAGAACCCAGAACGCTGTGCAGGGCTGCTTACGTACTGAACAGGTCAGATCTAGAACATTTCTCAACTTACTGGAAGGTTCGATATCTTTCCAAGGTGACGTAATCTACTGACGTTACTGCACCAGCATGTTCTGGGATGGTCTAGAAATTATTTTGCATGGAAATGCAGTATCTTTTCGCGATCTCTACAACTTGACATGTGGAAAGCGGGAATTTCAGTGGGTTTCGTTTTCGCCACTGACTCACACTCAGAAGCATAATGCAAAGATCTTGGAAACATAAAGATAGTTCACTTACCTCCCTTTGAGGGACAACCACTCTCTGGGGCACAGAGTCTTTCAGTGGAAAGTACCTCTGTGCACAGTGGGGAAATGGCGCTCACTGCGCTACCGTGACGGGCCTAAATTGTCTCGGTGCTCTCAAACACAAGGTCGCGCACTATGTCATCCTTGACCAGCTTTGAACCCAGAGGGATCCTCAGTGGCGCAAGTGATGGCAGGCTGTCTTCAGAGTGAAAGTAGGCGTGTTTCTGAATCAGAGACATACATAACATGTCTCTGTCTGAATGGACAGATCTATTATTACATTCAGTCCTAGAGCACGGGTGTGTATGCTTTTGTAATCGTCTCTTATTGCACCACAAGGCAGGTACGTGATCGTCTGCACCGTGCAATAATACTTGCCTGTAGAGTGCAACACCCTTGCCACTCTCTGGGGCACAGAGTCTTTCAGTGGAAAGTACCTCTGTGCACAGTGGGGAAATGGCGCTCACTGCGCTACCGTGACGGGCCTAAATTGTCTCGGTGCTCTCAAACACAAGGTCGCGCACTATGTCATCCTTGACCAGCTTTGAACCCAGAGGGATCCTCAATGGCGCAAGTGATGGCAGGCTGTCTTCAGAGTGAAAGTAGGCGTGTTTCTGAATCAGAGACATACATAACATGTCTCTGTCTGAACGGACAGATCTATTATTACATTCAGTCCTAGAGCACGGGTGTGTATGCTTTTGTAATCGTCTCTTATTCCACCACAAGGCAGGTACGTGATCGTCTGCACCGTGCAATAATACTTGCCTGTAGAGTGCAACACCCTTGCCTGTCAGAGTGCAACCCCCTTGCCGTTTACTCACATCCTGTTGGATCAGTGTACCACGTAAACAGTGCCATCAAAGCGCAACAATAATTGTCCGCTGGCAGAGATTTTGCCCAAACGAAAAGTGGTCGGATATTCAAGACTTCGTTTCAAATCGAATCATATGACACACAAGTCTCTGCTTTTCTAAAAAAAAATTCGCCATTTTTAAAAATGGCGCTGGGTGTAAGCAGTCACATTTTCACGCCCCGCCGAAAAGGGACTGCACTCTGGAGTCTACACCCTTGCCTGTCAGAGTGCAACCCCCTTGCCGTTTACTCACATCCTGTTGGATCAGTGTACCACGTAAACAGTGCCATCAAAGCGCAACAATAATTGTCCGCTGGCAAAGATTTTGCCCAAACGAAAAGTGGTCGGATATTCAAAACTTCGTTTCAAATCGAATCATATGACACACAAGTCTCTGCTTTTCTAAAAAAAAATCGCCATTTTTAAAAATGGCGCTGGGTGTAAGCAGTCACATTTTCACGCCCCGCCGAAAAGGGACTGCACTCTGGAGTCTAGAGGGACAACGCGTAAGAGTTGTCTGCGCGCATTAGCGCGCATCCCGCAGATCTACGCAGTAATGGCAGTATGGCAGAAAGCCAGAAACCACGCAAAAATTCGGGCGTGCAATGGCCCTGTGCAGCGCCGAATTGCTGTCAGAAGCGAACACCAGGAACGGGAAAACCTTTCTGTAGATTTCCCCCTTGAAAAATAGAGGTAGGTATGCCTACGATATCGAAGTTGGAGCCAAGATCGGTATCGAAGTTGGAGCCAAGATTATGTTTTCTCCCAAACATAACACATAGCATCACACGTGAAAACCAAAATCGCCGCATCCACGACGTGTGACTGGCGTAAATTTAGTATAGAATCCGCATGCTTGTAAAAAGTCTGTTTGTTTGACCCAACCCTACACTAGCCGCCGTAAAACATTTTAACAAAATAAACAAAAACGAAGATGTCAGCGACTGACAGGTGGTCTCCCCCCATATATTTCGCATGTGTTTTAGGCCTATGGGAAACATAAGTACTCTCAAAGTTCCGGAGGACGAACGAAAGATCTAGTTTGGCTTTCACTGCTGTACGTAGGCTACGCAGTGCATTTCGTTCGATGTGTTCAAGTAAAACTAGTACGGAACACAGAAAGATCGAATGTGCGAGAGATCCAAAGATGGACGCATCCGCTGAATACTTCCTGCTAACTCAGCATTAATCATATCTGCGACCGACGATCCAGCAGATTCTATCAGAGACTATGTCTCTGATTCTATGTTGTGATATGGTTTTACAATGGTTAGAATGAAGTTCAGCCGGATGATTTTGTTCTGTGTGTGTGTGTGTGTGTGTGTGTGTGTGTGTGTGTGTGTGTGTGTGTGTCAGTGCAACGTGCCGCTAGCACAGTTCAAGTCAACGTTATTTGTAAAGTTAAAAAAAAAAAAAAACACCACCGCCAACAAAACAACAAAAACAACACCAAAACCTGATGTCTGCGCCTGCCACGTGTGTTTACTGCTGTTTGTTTACACTGCATGCAAACCTCTTGATTTTTAAGAAAAGAGTTCTGTACATACCTACAGATTTCCCCCCAACAGTATGTGAACTGGAACAAGTGCCGATGAACGTACCTGCCGCCGTATGAGTGACAACTCTGTGTGTGTGTGTGTGTGTGTGTGTGTGTGTGTGTGTGTGTGTGTGTGTGTGTGTGTGTGTTCTGAATTTAGATGCAGGTAGACGCTAGCACAATTTAAGTCACCGTGATTTGTAAAGTTGTCAGGGAAAAAAAAATTACGCTGTATCTGCGTCAGCCGCGTGTGTTTACTGTTTGTTTACACTGCATGCACACGTACCACTTGAGGTCTTTTTTTTTTTTTTTTTTTGGACAAGAAAGCGAAAAAAAATGTTTGTTTTTCAACAGGAATACCAAAAGAAGTATTTCCCCGTTTATATTTGTCTGTTATTTGAACAATTCGGCGCAGAACACAACTGCATGCCCGGCTTTTGTGATCGCTTTCCACTTTCCGCCATGCTGTCACTATAGGGGCCAGATCTAGGATGCGCGCTAATGCGGGCAGACAACTCTTCGCGTTGTCCCGCTATATGTCTCTCTTACGAGGGCAGGAGTGACGCGTCTTTCTGATTCCAAGGTCTTTGCATAGTGTGTGTGTGTGTGTGTGTGTGTGTGTGTGTGTGTGTGTGTGTGTAGGGGGGGGGGGGTGCGTGCGTGCGCGCGCAAGCGCGCGTCTAAGGCGAGAGAGAGAGGGTCTCTTCTCCGATACCAGTAAGCAATCGTCTGTCAGTCAGGTCTGGGGGAAGTAACTCTGTCAAAGGGGAACGACTTTATTACAAGAATTCATTCACCCATGTAGAACCTCGCATACGCCAAAAAGTTGTGACGTCAACCAGCTAGGCGAGCTCACACGACCTCATGTGTTTGGGTTTTTGCAAGTGCATAGAGGCACGATAAGGGTTTTCAGTACTTTCTTTATGTCAGCATGCTTGATGTCAGAGAGCTTGCGTTCCGGCGTGTGCGCGCGGGCTGCATACATGACACAACGACTACGACTGTGACTACAGCATGTCATTGAATGGAAACAACATATTGGGCTGGTGGCCATCTTGTTTTAAATTAAAAAAAAACTACTTTATCACACCTTTCGGGACTGATTCGGGCCGCTAAGTCCGACGCGCTACCTGTTAGACCACCGCTCATCCCCTTGTGAAAACCATAAGCCAATGTAACGAGGCTTAAAACCATGTGCTAATGCTATCATTTTTATGCACACAGATTGTTCTGAGCTGTTTTTGTGAAAACCTGAACAGTGACAGCGTCTGTAATGCTGGGACTGAGCCTACAGATGCAAACTCGATGACGCGGCCATCAACACTGAGCGCCCCAAAAGCGTATGAGTCGTAGAATTTGAATGTTTCGACCGTTCGCACCAAGTGTAAACTACGTTGTATTGCATTAAGAGCTGTATTAATCATCAAGACATAGAGAGGATTTCGAACGTACAGCAGCACTTACGAGTGAAACTGTTCCAAAACATAAGTTTGCTTAGCAGAGATGGAATTAATAATAATAATAATGTGTTGTATAGGCGCTTTACCCAATTTCATGAATCGTCTCCAAGCGCCGCGAACTGAACCCAACACGCACACTCACGTGAATCACACGCAGTCTCTCACATACTGGACATAAACACATTACAATCACGTCGAGCGAAGGGTCAGCTCAGCTATTTAAATTTCGGAATTTAGAATTGCATTTATTTTTCAGATTTGGTGGGCTGAACATTTCAAAAGCAGAGGGGGAGGAAGCCGGAGTACCCGGAGAGAACCCCCGACGATCGGCCCGAATGAACGGTGCCACATACGAGAAGGAAAAATTCTTTGCCCCGAATGGGACTCGAACCCCTGACCTCTCGCATTGGTGACAAGTCTCTTAACCACTAAGCACTGGATTAACAGTACTACATGAGTAACGTAGTGACAGACTCAAGCTACAGTTGGTATCGCATGAGAGAGAAAACACCAGAAATAGTGACAAAGAGGGGAGCCGGGGTGGTCGAATGGTAGAGTGTTGGACTTCTAATGCTCGGGTCGTGAGTTCGATCCCCGCTGGGGCCAAATATTTGTGCTGGCTTTTTCATCGTTGCCCCGTCTTTGATATCACCCTATGTGGTGGAAAAGGACGTTAAACCCCCAAACACCCACCCACACCCACTCTGTGACAAAGAAGCGTTCTCATCCTTCCTGATTTCCCCAAATCAGGTGGGTGGATGGGTGGGTGTTTGGGTGGGGTGGGATGGTTGGGTGGATGTTTAGGGGGTTTAACGTCCTTTTCCACCACGGTTGCTATAATTTTAAGGTTTTATCTGGCTCATTCCAATCTAATCTTTTGTTTTGGGTCTTATCACTGGTACTTGCTCTTGGTTTTTAATTGTGTCTGCCTGTCCTGTATCATTTCTACTCAGTTGTGTTGTCTGTTTGTTTTGGTTATTTTTTTTTTTTTTCAAATCCGTGCTCTTTTACTTTTTTAGTGGTTTCTCTTACGTAGTATACATTAAGTGAATGTGTTGTTTTATGTTTTTGTCGTTGCTGTTGTTGTTGTTTTTTTTTTTTACTTCGGTTTTAGATTGTAAGGCGTCTAGAGCTCGTTCCCCGGGGATAGGCGACCTATTTTATTATTATGATTATTATTATGGGTGGATGTTTGGGATTTTAACGCCCTTTTCCACCACGTATGGGTGATACCAAAGACGGGCAACGAGAAAAAGGCCAACACAATTATTTGGCCGCAGCCGGGATCCGAACTCACGACCCGCGCATTGAAAGTCCAACGCTATACCATTCGGCTGTCCCGGCTTCCCCTCAACCAGGTGGAGTAGCAAAACTACAAAATAGGCTGACCCAGTGAAACTAACGAATCGGTACCGGCAGCATAATGCTTTCGGTGCGACTTCGCGGAAAAAATACGCGTTTTGGGGGTTTTGTGTGTGTGTGTGTGTGTGTGTGTGTGTGTGTGTGTGTGTGTGTGTGTGTGTGTGTGTGTGTGTGTGTGTGTGGATTTCTAACCGCGGAATTTGCTGCTATTTCTACAAAGATTCCTATAAATTATCGCAGTCTGGAAAGCCTAATTTCTCCTCTTTTCAACCGCTGTATTTCTGTACTTTGTGGACAGCATACGGGACTGGCACGTAGCGGAGATGTAACACATGTGTTTGAGCGTCAGCTTGCGTTTGCGTGTGCGGCCTCCCCCCCCCCCCCCTCCAACAACAACAACAACAACAACCTAAAAAAAAAACAATCCTGTGCGTGATGTATGCATTGTTTTCATTTCAGGACCCTTCCCGTATTATGGCATGTGCCCACCTGGTATGCATGCAAACGCATGTGCACTACTCGGAAGGTGAAGCATGCACCGTACTAAAGAGTCCGCACGTGAGTTTGACTCGATCTGCTGATGGAAGATCCATCATCCCCAACCCAATTCCTGCCCACCATGGGATTAAAACCGGTCAAGAACTATATACAGAATATTACCTTTCAAGAGAGGGCAGACACTCCAAACATGTAAGGTGCTTCGGCCCGTGAACTGCCCGAGAGCCGCTTCCAGCACAAACAGCGGCAATCCACACAGGACAAGGCACATGACGAAGGGAATCAGGAAAGCGCCTGGACACACGCAGCAGACACCAGACGCGTAGAAATGAATGCAAAAATCGTGCCAAGACACCTACATATATACAGGAACGTCTTTCTGTCTGTCTGTGTGTGCGTGCGCAATAAAACATAACCGGCCCCCGTAGTGAAGTGGTTAGCACTTCGGACCATGGACCGGGAGACCCGGGTTCGAGTCTCAGCCGAGGCAAGCGGGATTTTTCCTACCTAGGTCGACTCCTAACCAGAGCGGGTGTGCTATGGGCCCAGTGGGGGGGGGGGGGGGGGGTGTTGCCACACAGCCGAGATTTACCCACTTCACGGGTGCAACTTTTGGGGTGCTTCCCTCGGTGTGACACGTCTTATGATGCGGATGATTACACGGCCGGCACCGCAGGTGCCGTAGTTCCCGGGCCTGGTTAATGCCGGGATATTTATGACAGGAAGCGTGGAATGCGGCCCTGTCCCGCAGTCCCAAACCACACGGACCTCCGGACACGGACACGGCCATAGCATCATCTTACCATCATCCTCATCTCCATCATCGCATACTACAAATTGCCCCAGCTTTCGATCCCTCCGTGGATTCCACCCATGGCCTGGGAGGAACGCCACTGGAGCTGGCAAAAGAGTTGGGACAGAAAAAAAAACACCACCCAAAACTCAGTTCTCATATCTCGTATCAAACTTGATAGATGTACATTGGGGAAACCCTCATGTTAGAACGCTCGATCGGGAGACCCGTAGTCAGACTACTCCGATCTGATGGGCTAACACGAAGAACCCTGGGCTCATTCTGGTGGAAAAAAAACAAAAAACCAACAACAACAGAAAATCGGAGTTTAACGTCCTTTTCCACCACGTATCGCCAAACAGGGAGACACAATTTAGAGTCCTCACAACGCGATCAAAACTGGTGGCTGTAGTCAGGGGGACTAAGGAAACATTGTGGAAAAAAAATCTCGGAAAAATCGAAGTTTCACGTCCGTTTCCACCACGTACAGCCGAAGAGGGAGACCAGAAAACACCAGACAGATCACATGAAGAATAACTTCATTCAGACATCCGCTTTATCTCGCTGTAATTTCTCTCTGCTATTTGCTTTCAAATGGCAGGATAAAATCGCCCCGCTGAGTAGAGAGCAGGGCTCGTATGTAAAAGTCGAGGTTAATTTAACCCTTTGGCTACGGGCCTAACCCAGACTAGGACAAAAGAAACCCAAAAGCAAAATTTAATTAAAAAAGAAGCGAAGAAAGGAAGAAAATCATTCTGTAATGGTTTAGGCACCTTGCTGGAATGGGCCCGCTTCTTGATTAAAAAAAAAAAAAAACCCAGAAAATTTAACCCCAGAGCTAGTTTAGTTCGAGGTTAGACTCTAACCCAGGGCTAAAAGTCCTAACCTCGACTATTACATACGGGCCCTGGAGTACATTTGCTCCCCCTGCATATTACTGGTATACATTTGCACCCCCTAGCTGGCAAACTATACCAACAGAGCGCCTCTACAAGAAAGACAATTCAATCGGAGGATTAACAGTTACTCACCTCCGCCATTACGCTGACACATGTAAGGAAAACGCCAGATGTTTCCAAGCCCAACAGAATATCCGATGACTGAGAGCATATATTCCCGTTTTGTTGTCCATTGATACCGTTCCTTTGTCCAGTCTACATTTACATCTTCACTTCCCTCTTGACCAAGCGCTTCCTGACTGGCCTGCGGTGACGCCAGTGTGGGGCCATGGGAATTATCGCACGTCACCAAGTCTGCGAGTTCAGCGTCCTTAGTTTCCTGTAGGGGTAGTACCACAAATTGACCCCGAGTTCAGTTTGGGGGAACCCTGTCTGGCGACTGTGTTAGTTTGTAGTGGTTTTTGTTGTCGTGAAAATGCGCGATTTTCCTGATTTAAAAAAAAAAAAAAATTTCGACCAAAATCTGGCTGAGGATGCCACCTTGAGACGCTAACAAGTTCATAAACAAAAGTCAAATATTATCATAGAACACTTGGAAGATGTACGAGTATGACACTGACAAATTTATATGCACAAATTACGAGTGAAAATAATGATATAGCATTTTTCTCACCATTTCCCCTTCCACGTACACACCACTTCAGCTGGGAACGTTGAAAAAGTTTTGATCAAAGTGATCCGGCCGTTGCCTGGCTGCCCAACAAACGCAGTCTCCACACTGCAAGCACTGGTAAACTGGATTATGTTTATGAGCGCACGCTGGCGAGGAAAACACTGACTGAGCAAGCTAGACGCAGCGATCGCTGTGCGCAGCAGCAACTTAATAAATTATGTTAATCGCGGAGGGTAACATCGCCACGTAAAGCACGAGGAGCGCGGTGATAAGTTGACATAAGCATTGAGGGACCGTCAGACAGTGCGAGGCACGTGCCAATACTCGAAGGCGTGCGAGGAAAAGTTAGGAAGAGCCAAACCATCTACAGGGTGGGTATCCTCTGTCCCTCTCTCTCTCTCTCAACCCTGTACCCGGGTCCTCGCTTCTCTTGGTCCCTGCGATGATCGGGCTAACCGAGACGGATCCAGCCAAGCGATACCTAAGAACGAAAAAAAAAAAAAAAAAAACAAACCCCAAAAAAACCTCGGTGACAAGAAAAGTGGACAGTTGCAAACAACTTTGAGGTCCCAGTGTTATTTCACAGTGTGCACAGAAGCGGTGAAAACTGTCGCATTTTACCAGCACAGTACATATTCCGCCTGTTTAGAGGTTATTTCCTGCATGAGTTGTCCCTCGTGCATACACAGACCCGCAGCAAGCATGCATTTTTCGTCGGAGCTTCGTGCTCTGCCACGAAAAATGCGTGCGTGTTGCGGGAAGAGAGACAACGCATGCAGGCAATACTCTCTAGCCAGGCTGAAAATGTGCTGTGCTGGTGAATGCGACAGTTTTCATCGCTTCTGTGCACATTATGAAATAACACTGGGACCTCAAAGTTGTTTGCAACTGTCCACTTTCCTTGTCACCGAGTATTTTTGTTTTTTCGTGCTTAGGTATCACTTAGCTCGGCTCGGTCACGGTCTCAGCTACCCCGCGGGTCGTGAGTTAGAACCCCGGCTGGGGCCAAATATTTGTGCTGGCCTTTTTCGCGCTGCCCCGTCTTTGTTATCACCCTTATGTGGTGGAAAAAAGACGCTAAACTCCCAAACACCCACCCCCACCCACCCCGGTTAGCCCGATCTGGGCATCGTCGCAGGGGTCGAGAGAAGCGAGGACCCGGGTACAGGGTTCTCTCTCTCTCACTCACTCACACACACACACACACACACACACACACACACACACACACACGCTGACACACATCTGCACACGTTGATTTCGTCAAACTATGCCCACTTATCGCCACTTTTCGAACTTAACCTGCTACATGTAGGTGCACCAATCTCTTAGAGTGTTTCGTAAACGTAAAGTGTTTCGCGCCGGTCAGTGCAGCTTTTGTGGCTCAGTGAAGTTTCAGTTATCCGTTTCACGCAGACAAATCGGAGTCCGTTTGAAACAATCTGTGAAACTCCAACTGAATTGTGGAAACAGTACTGCTTGGAAACACCCTGTCTTGGCGGTGCTATTATTTGAAGCGGAAAAGCACCCGAAACGCTCGCACCCATTTGGTTACGCCCGCACAGAGATTGTTATTTTTTGTTTCTGTACCGACCTTGCGGCATTCCAGTTCAGTTGTACGGTTTGCGGTAGAGAGAGAGATGCCATCAGCCGAGCTATTTAGACCACACGCACTTCTTTACACTGTCAGTATGTGTGTGTGTGTGTGTGTGTGTGTGTGTGTGTGTGTGTGTGTGTGTGTGTGTGTAATTTGTTTTATATGTTTGTTTTGCAAGATATTTTCTGGAGTAACTTGATATGTCCATCTACGTAAGGTCTGTTGTCTATAAATGTCTGTGGCATGTATATGTATATGTCCAAAAAACAGAAATATATTTTTTTTTTTGGGTGTGAAAAATGACAGTTTGGGGGTGTTCATTGGTTTGGTGAGTAAGATCCACGCCAGGTGAGTTTGACAACACTGAAAATGAGCCTTGCTTTTGGCCCAGCCTGTGGACTACTTGTGTTCACGCGCAGCTGTGTATCTTGGCTGACTGGCTAGCAGACGCCAGAGGAGTGAGGGGGTAGGGGGTGGCTGCAGTCATTGCAAAGAAACGGAATAATTGAATTTCTTTAAAATCAGCCCACACTTGACTCTCTGGCTGCTCTGTGCGTGGGAATTGTTTTGGTGAATTTTGATGCGTTGGGAGGGTGTTGCGTAGAGCGTTTTATTCAATAGGAAAATATAGTGTTTTCTTTGATATAAGCATCTCTGGCAGGTAGCCTGTATAAAGGCTTCGAACACGTCTGCTTGGGGTGGACGGTCCAGCTAACTGAATATAATAGCTGTCCCTTAGCCGAGAGAAGAATGGCGGGGCAACGCATGTGTACAGGTACTCTTCTTGCTATACTGTTATTTTTATGTCTGGCATTCGTGACATGAGACAGGGAAAAGAGTTCCAGCAAACCTGCTGCCTGTTCGCATCTTTGCCCGCTCTAACGGTACCACGGGCAAAATCCTTCACTAACTACAACACGACCCGAGAGGCAGCTATTGGCGGAGTTGTCCACGTTCAGTAAATTTACTAGACAAAACTTTTTGCAAAATCCCAGAAAAGGATTTATAAAACATACAAGGCCAAGATTCTAGGAGAAAAGCAGTATTGCGAAATCTACTACCGTTTTGGGGGCTGAACCCGCCTTACGCTACATACACTGAGATACTGAAAGCAACGGAAAAGCCGAGCGGTGAAGTCAAATCAAACTCTCTGATACCAGCAAACTGAACCGGTAACTGTGCAGAAAACAGTTCAAGAGTAGAGTTCCCGACACGGAAGGAGTAGACTGATACCAAAGGCAAACTAGTTACCTATCATGTGGTACAGAAGCGCAAGTACTGCGGTAGGCATATATATAAGTGAGGTTCTAATAGATAGTAACAGTGCGCCACATCTTGCAAGAATGGTGAACAAGGGTAGGTGGGTGGGTGTTTTGGGGTTTAACGTCTTTTTCCACCACATACGGTTGATATCAAAGACGGAGCAACGATGAAAAAGCCAGCACAAATATTTGGCTCCAGCCGGGATGCGAACTCACGACCCGAGCATTAGAAGTCCAACGCTCTACCATTCGGCCATCCAGGCTCCCCAATGGTGAACAAAGACACTACCTCTGTAAATGTAATCAAGTAATAGCAGCCTGCTAAAAACAAACCACCGCGAACAGACCAAGGTGAACTTACGTTAAAAACGACCGAAAGCTGATACGTTAAAAAGTCTGAAAGCTGATTGTCTGCTTGACTGGCAAAAAAGACTTCCAGGAAAAAAACACTGGGAGTGTAACGTGAAGGAGTGTAGTCTTCCTAGGAAAATAACACTCCCAGTGTTATTTTACTGGGAAAAAAACACTCCCGTAGTGTTTTTTTTTTCACGCAGTGTTATTTTCCGACTACACCTGACCACGTAGCATTCGAAAACCATCAAAAAGAGAAAATTCTGAGAGAAAGAGCAAACCCAGACCGTGTAAGAAATCAAACTGCGGAAACAACATGAGAGAAAATAAGTCAAGTGGACCAGAACAGAAATTTGCTGCTGCCGAGCAAACTGAAGTCTGTCTTCTAAGAGCGACGCTGGCGCAATGAGCTGGACACATCAGACAAGGAGAGGAAGCGTCCAACGTGCGACATTAGGTCATATTATCATTATGCAATAGCGTGGCGTTGGCGCTGGCCGCCCACGGAGAGGAAAGCCATGCCAGCCATAATTAATAGCCTTGCGCTTGTGAACGGCGCGCAACTTGTTTTATGGCCACTCGAGCTACAGCCATCAGATTTCCCACCGATGGGCGGCCGTGGCCTATACAGTATATATATTATGTAGCTCGAGTGGCCATAAAACAAGTTGCGCGCCGTTCACAAGCGCAAGGCTATTAATTATGGCTGGCATGGCTTTCCTCTCCTTGGGCGATAATATATATATATGACGCAGGCGGATGGCTGTGGGAGGATACGAGGAAACACTGGAAGACGCCAGCAGCATCCATGCCGGACTGAACACCGCGGCGAAACTCTGTGGCGAATAGCGCTGGGGAGTAATAGATTAATGATCTAAGCTCCCAACAAAAAAGCTTTCCGAGGTGTGAAAAAAAATTACAGAGTCGACCGTGCAAGCACAGTCAACTCTGTCACAGTTGCAGAGTTTTCAGCGTCCCTGAAACCCCAATAAAAGCCAAGGGCAGCCTGATTTCACAGCTCAGTTTGCGTTTTGACACCGAGCGAGAAAGATCGTGCAGCACTCAACATCCGCTAGACGCTGAAGCGATGTGTCTCGCTCACGGACCAAAAACCAAATAATGTCACGGCAAACTCGTGCTCTGGTTTTATAAGGGTCCCCGAAGCGCTGGAAACTCTGTAACTGTGACAGAGTTGCCTGGATTATGCACAGTCGAAGGAATCGCAGTTTTAAAAAACGCAATGTTCGCTGCTTTTTGCTGAGATTGCAGACCTTTAATGACTGCTGTATCATGTTTTGGAAATTGTACGAAGTCAAACAGTTATTCACTAGACTATCAGATGTTAGGCCAATAAAGGTGGATGCCACAGCCGTTTTGAAGGCTACAAAAGAGAGTCGCGCCACTACTTCTACTGAAAGAACATTGTTTACGCGTCAGTGTTATTTGTCGAGCGCCTGTGTACATCTGTGTGTGTTGTAACACCCATTCCTCAGCTTACATGTAGGTCACAGGTCTGGGCCCGTATGTAATGGTCGAGGTTAGGGCTTTTAGCCCCGGGTTAGAGTCTTACCTCGAACTACTCTAGCCCTATGGTTAAATTTTCTGTTGTTTATGTTTTAAATCAAGAAGCAGGCCCATTCCAGCAAGGTGCCTAAGCCGTTATAGAAGGATTTTTTTTCTTCCTTTCTTCGCTTCCTTTTGTATTTAATTTTGCTTTTGGGTTTCTTTTGTCCTAGTCTGGGTTAGGCCCGTAGCCGTGGGTTAAATTGGCTGGGGCCAAATATTTGTGCTGGCCTTTTTCTCGCTGCCCCGTCTTTGATATCACCCTTATGTGGTGGGAAAGGACGTTAAACTCTTAAACACCCACCCCACCCATCCCCGTGGGTTAAATTACCCTCGGCGTTTACATACGGGCCCTGTTTCATAAAGGGGCTGATGTTACCAGTTTCATGCTCGGCTCACACTGAGGTCGATCTGAGCTGTTTTCGTGGTGTCTGTCATCACACCTGGACAGTGACAGCGTCTGCAATGCTGGCGCTAAGCCAACAGAAGCGTACTCGATGACGCGGCAACTACACTGAGCGCCCAAGTAGCGTAACAACAGAAAGAAACAACTGCGTTTAAATTCCGCCAATCACTTTGCGAAGCTCTATATCACGTGAACTTAGCTTGATCTAGCCCAAACTGCCAGAAGTGTGTGTGTGTGTGTGTGTGTGTGTGTGTGTGTGTGTGTGTGTGTGTGTGTGTGCGTGCGTGCGTGTGTGTCTGTGTGCACATGTAATAATAAAAGTGAGGCTCATACTGATGCGGAGAGAGAGAGAGAGACACACACACACACACACACACACACACACACACACACACACACACACACACACACACACACGCGCGCGCGCGCGCGCACGCGCGCACACAGAGCAGACAGACATCACGTGTATGTATGAAGGTTTCAATTAAAAAACAAACAAACAAACAAACATGGACAACACCGTCAGGAGAACCTCATGTCCCATTGAAATTCTTATACGTCTACCTCAAACTTTTATCAGATACGATAGCCTATACAAAACCCACAATACACGTGCGTCAGTTGTATGTAAAATTATTTACAATTCAAACAGCCCATTTGCATATAATTGCGATAATGAACACAATCAGTCCCTGATGACGTCAAGGTCAGATGATGACGTGTTACCAGGCTGGACGAGGCGCCAAGACCACGTTCAACTGTGTGCTATGTTAATATCTGGACATGGATTCTGGATTGTCACATTATTTATGTGTTTGTTTGATGACGTCAGAGATGAGGTCAGACGATGACGTCATACCAGGCTGAACGAGGCGCTCTCTGTAGAATTTGCCTCTGGTACAGTTTGCGTCTTGTTATGTCTGCCGGTCCCCAACAGTCATCGGGTTTGGTCGTCAGCCGCAGTCTCTGTTGAATGCAAAAAATATACATAAAGATGAAGACAAACAGACAAAACATATAAACAAACCCGAAATGGTAGATCACTGTTCAAAGCTGTTACATCCTTCTCAAAAGTGCTTTTTTTTTAAAAAACAAAGTTTCATAATTACTTTTGATATGGAGTAAAAAATTCTTTCAATGCTCGGATCGTCATTTCGAATTTCGTCTAGGTCCAAAGAAGGCGATGCCGTTTTTGCGAATGGAGGCCGTTGCTTCTAAATTTTAATTAGAGAATTACAACTTTTTTTGAGCGAGCTGTTATTTCTTGTATTACAAAGGCGTTGAGTGTTTCCTCGCTTCAAAAGCTGGCCTTAGGGCAATATTACCGGGACGCGGTGGTCTGTTATGTTATATATTGACACAAGTGACCGTTTTTGAAGCAAGAGCGGAGCGCATGCTGTGGACAGTTTGCCACAACGTTGCTGTATGCCTGACAAGCGCATAGAGGCGTTGAACAAGTTTGCAGACGGTTCAGGTAACAAAGGCTAAAGGGAGACAATGCAGGTGACAAACCTGCAGTAGCGTGCCCTTGGCGCGGTACAACTTGTACACGACCACAGCGGGGATGGGTACAAATGAGACAGCAGCGACGATCCAGCCTAGCACACTGCCCCACACGTCATAGTGGTAGTCGCCGTATGTAGGGGGCTTGTAACGCAACAGGGTGAACACAAACAGCACCTATAGGACCATACATAAATAGACAGTGATTCCATATTACAAGGTATATACGAGTACACGTCATGCCGAGGCTCAAATAACAATGACAATGACAAATTCACAATGAAAATGACGATGATAAAAAACCGTTTGGAGCCAGGATAATTATTACTTTTGTAGACCTATTGCAGAGAAAGGGTATTCTGGAAGTGTTGACCTAATACACTATGTAACAACCAATGTTCTCTGTCTTTCCGCTTCTTCTCAGCTAAGTGAAATTAGCCTAAATCGATATTTTTACTGCCTTTTTGTTTTGTTTTGTTGAAAACCCGACAAACCCTGTTCGAC
>JACVVK020000738.1:85000-87500 GCA_018292915.2 Batillaria attramentaria | reverse complement strand
GTAGGCTACAGCAACAGAAACAAAGCAATAATAGTAATAAATGGGGGGGGGGGGGGGGGGAGACAGAGAGAGAGAGACAGAGAGAGAGGGAGAGAGAGAGAGACTGACTGACTGTGACCTGTACGTACCATAGAGCCACCCGAGGACCACGCGAGAGAGAGAGAGAGAGAGAGGGTGGGTGGGTGGTGGGTGTTTAGGAGTTTAACGTCCTTTTCCACCAGGCATGGGTGATATCAAAGACGGGGCAACGAGAACAAAGGCCAGCACAAATATTTGGCCCAAGCCGGGATTCGATCTCACGACCCGAGCATGAGAGAGAGAGAGAGAGAGAGAGAGAGAGAGAGAGAGAGAGAGAGAGAGACAGACAGACAGACAGACAGACAGACAGACAGAGACAGAGACAGAGCACCTGTGTAACAAAACACAGCCCAGCGATGTAAACAAAGACACAGAAGAGTCCAGTAAGCAGCATCCGATGACGCATGAGGTGTCTGGGGAAGTAGTCACACAGGGCTGTAAGCACGGTCTCCAGGTTAGTGAACTGTCGCAAAGAAAAACTATTGTGAAAAAGTGCGAAAAGCAGTATCATCATAATCATGATTAGATCTTATCGACACATCAACAAGACCAACACCAACAGCAAAACCATTAGCGGGAACACGAAGTGATCATGACATTAAACGTATCAGGTGAAGTAGAAACGGGCGGGGGGGGGGGGGGGAGAGAAAGAAAACAACAAGAAGAAAAACCACAAACAAAACCACCACCAACAACAACCAAAAACCTCAGCAACCAGCAACTAGTAACCACCACGGTGGGAATGTCTTTTTATCTAGCCAGGTTAAAGAAAACCTTTAAAAAATTCCGACCATTCATCGTATGATTGGCATAACTTCCCCATATCATTATGGTGTTGGATTTATAACATGCGCAGAGGAAAACAAAAATTGTGAAAGAAATTTTTGCTTATCGGGAATCTTCGGGAAAACGTCAATGGATGTCTATGGGGGAAACGATATTTCCAGGATTTGTCACAGTGTTTTCGGCAATGTCGCATACACGTACGCGCGCGCGCGCGCGCGCGCGCGCGCGCGCGCGCGTGTGTGTGTGTGTGTGTGTGTGTGTGTGTGTGTGTGTGTGTGTGTGTGTGTGTGAGAGAGAGAGAGAGAGAGAGAGAGAGAGAGATTGAGAGAGAGAGCATTATTAACCTGGCTGTCCAGAAAAATCGTAATGATCATAATAAAGAACAACACGGCCCATAGCTGCGGAAGTGGCATCAGCGAAATGGCTTCTGGGTACACGATGAACGCTAGACCTGGACCTGTTAGTACAAAGGACAAAAGAAAGATCGCGATAGACTGCTGTACGTTAGAAGATACACTATACAACAAACAAAACAAAAGAAAAAACAAAACAACAACAACAACAACAAAAAGACAAACAAACAAACGAAAAACAACAATCACTGACAACAACAACGAAACGAAACAGAGTCAAACCATCTACTTTCTAAAAACAAAATTAACAAAGCTTCTGTCGAAACGATGATGTCTGCAAAGTTTACCACGACCCTAACCTGACCTTGACCTGGGCAAGGCCACCCGAAACTGCACACTTGAAAGCCCTCCATACTAAACTTCACTGGGCCAAGTTTGTGCAGGCTGACATTTATGGTTGCCGAAATAATAATAAAGAAAATCCTGCAAGATTCAGTCGTCCACTGATGCATAACGCTTACTCATTATGGTATTTTGTCAGATTTGCCAACTTACCGGAGGAGACGACCTTGTCCACGGTGACGCCGGCCTCATGAGCCATGTAACCGAGAACAGCAAAGATGGCAAAGCCCCCGTACACGCTGGTTCCCTCACACAGGAACGTCAGGAAGATGGAGTCCCTGAAATAATAATAATAATAATAATAATAATAATAATGATGATGATGATGATGATGATAATAATAATAATAATGAGTATTGTATAGGCGCTTTACCTAATTTCATGAATCGGCTGAAAGCGCCGCGAACTGAGCCCAACACGCACGCTCACGTGAATCACACGCATTCTCTCACACACTGGACATAAGCACATTACAATCACGTGGTGCGAAGGGTCAGCTCAGCTATTTAAATTTCGGAAGTTAGAACTGCATTTATTTTTCAAATTTGGTTGGCTGAACATTTCCAAAGCAGAGGGGGAGGAAGCCGGAGTACCCGGAGAGAACCCCCGACGATCGGCCCGAATGAACGGTGCCACATACGAGAAGGAAAAATTCTTTGCCCCAAGTAGGACTCGAACCACTGACCTCTCGCATTGGTGACAAGTCTATTAACCACTAGACCACCGACCGCCCCTACGACGCTGGTCTACGTGAATCGAGCGGTGAATGGCATGACGTAAAAGAGGTAACACGAGGAACCTGTTTTCCACCCTAAACATAATTTGCGTGAAGGCAGCAGGCAAACACATTAAGACATTTCGTACCGCACATAAGTACCCCA
>JACVVK020000738.1:67500-80000 GCA_018292915.2 Batillaria attramentaria | reverse complement strand
CGACATAATTGTTTTGTTTTGTTCTGCTTCCGGTGCATTTTAGCACACGTTTCCTCCATATCTATTGGACAGTGCAACAACTACTATTTGTAAGCAACAAAAAGCATGAGTAGCTCCGCCTGTCTGTGCCGTTGGGTAGCGTCACTTCTATGATGGTAGCGGAGTTTTGTGTAGCACTCAATGACACTGCAGATGGTGGCTCTAGTGTCATTGGTAGCGCTGTTATCGGACAGCTCTGTATTAGCTTTTGTCGGGCTATGTGTCTAGTAGTTCTGTCTGTGCTTTTAGGTCGCGTCACTTCTACAACGGTACTGGAGTTTTGTCCTGTACTCAAAGATACTGGAGTTGGTGTCTCTAGTCTCATTGGTACCGCTGTTGTTACCGGCCAGCTCTGTATGTTTAAACTGTCCAGCTACATACAGTATCTAGTAGCTTTGTCTGTGCTGTTAGGTAGCGTCACTTCCACACAAAGGAGTTTTGTGTAGCGCACAGTGACACTGGAGAAATTGTCTCTAGCGTCATGGGAGGGGTGATTATCGGCCAGCTCTGTATGTTTTTGTCTGGCGTCACCGGTAAAATAAATGAACGTGCAAACTGCAACTTGAACCAGCTCTTTTTTTTATTTTATTTTATACACTTTACTCACCTCCGCCATTACGCTGACACAAATACGGGAAACGCCAGATATTTCCAAGTCCAACAGAATAACCGATGGCTGAGAGTAGATATTCCCGCTTTGTTGTCCACTGGTACCGCTCCTTGGTCCAATCCGTGTCCACCTTTTCGTTCTCATCTTTTTCACTGTCGTCGTTCGACTGTCCCGGAAATGACGTTAATGTGTGGTCGTGGCTATTTTCGTAGGTTGCCATAACGACAAGGTCAGTCTTTTCAGTTTCCTGAAAGTTTCGACACGATATTCAACATCTGAACGTGACTAGACCTGAGATAGTTCGGGCATAACTGGAGTGCCCACATTGAAATGTTAAGTGCAATACCTACACTCTGTATACTGATTTACTGACTAACACTGTTATGGTGTGCTATGGTAACACTGCTATGCTATCAACGAGAAGAACGTGGAAAACTCGTGCGTGGTAGGAAATGTGTTAATACGGTTCCACAAGTGTTAAAATAAAATTAAATTAAATAGATTAAAAAAATACTTTCTTGTCCATTAAATAACAGGTGTAAAAAAAATGGAAACTCGTCTCTAAACTCACAGCTCGAAACAAAAAAGAACGAAAAATTAACATTTTAAGCCAATAAAAACAAATATAAAATTGGTTTGGCATGTTCAACAACTTAACAAAACCCAGAATAATAAATAACTTGCCAACATCACCTCTATCATAGCAACACACACACACACACACACACACACACACACACACACACACACACACACACACACACACACACACACACACACACACACACACACACACACACACACGCTGTGGCTTACCGTCAGTGGACGCGCTGTGGTCTGAGTTTCCCGACGCACTTACGCCTTCTGACGCTGGCTGCATGCGCTATTTAAGTAAAACGCACGAGTTGGGAGTCTTATGGCGTAGCGGATGTTTCTTTCAGTCACCATACGTATAGTGGCCGGGTTGCTGCTGCCGAATGCTCCCGACGGAAACTTTTTTTTTTTTTTTTTTAACTGGAAGGCCACAGAACTGAGATGAAAAGTCTGGCTGACTTCGACTAAGCCCACCTACCTCATCCTGATTCAGCTGCTCTGTGTGTGTGTGTGTGTGTGTGTGTGTGTGTGTGTGTGTGTGTGTGTGTGTGTGTGTGTGTGTGTGTGTGTGTGTGTGTGTGTGTGTATTTGTTGGTATGAGTGCGGGAGTACGCGCACTGAGTCACTCTGTGAGAATTTTGCGCTATATAAGTACAGTTCATTATTATTATTATTATTATAAATGAGTCCGTCAGTGACTGGTTTTTACAACTTTAGAATAGACGACTCCACTCAGCTAACCCCAAGGCCAAAGCCCCGCACCTTTACTCGGGCGTGTACTGGCAAAACACGTCCATGACGTCATTGTATGGGAAAAGGCGTGATTTCAAGACGAAAGAGATTGACATCAGAAAAGCTCCTAAAAGTTCCCAAGTTTAATCTCAAAACTTTCGGTGAGCGCTCTTTCAGTTTTTGTCCCCCCCAGGAATGGAATTCGCTGCCTCCCTCCCTTAGGAACACCCAGACCCTCCCACAGTTTAAGTCAAAACTAAAGACTTACCTTTTCAAGATAGCATAATGATCTGTAGCATCACTACCCCTCCTGACAGCCCTCCCTCCCCCCCCCCCCCCCCGCACTCATACTTAGTGTTTCGTGTTTCATGTATGCGTGTGAATGTGTGTGTGTAGCGCACTGTGTGTTCTATGAGCAGATTGTTAGCGCTTTATAAGACCTATTATGATTATTATTATTGCATAATGGTCTTCTTTCTCAAATGACGTCAGTGGACTTACTCCTTTCTTTCCATGTTTCAGTCATATCACGTGCTTCCCTCGTGGTAGTGTCTGGCATAAAGTTTGCTGTGTTTATTATGCCGCGGGACACAACTGGCTGAATTCGGAGGTGGGGGGGGGGGAGGGCTATTTTGATTGACAGGAGTGGAGTCGTCCATTTCTCACTAAATACTGAAATACTTTCACCGGCTCAACACGTGACACTCGCTACACGCTAAGTCCTTCAATGCCATTCGTCGTTCAGGCTGACTCAGTATGTCAGCAAAACACACACTTTGCAACAACCTTTACCTAGGTGCACGTAGTGAACACAAGTCAGTGACACAGTCAGAAGGGAAACCAATTATGTATTTGTGACCTGGAGCTGTTTGGTTGGCTACACAATTTCTCTCGATGCCACAATTCCTGAGCTAACCCGAGTGGCCATGCATTATTTACGTTGCAAGATTGTTCTCAAAATATTCCAATCGCAGTTTTCGCCAAAGTGCCATGATTGGTCGAAAGTATCTCGCGCACATTACTGGCCAACCAGTGGTCAAGGTGCTCGTGCTCAGTCTTTTTTTTTTTTTTCTTTTTCCCGTGCACTCTGTCCGCTGACTGGTCAAAAAGAGTGCACGAGCACATTACTAGCCAACCGGCGACCACAGTGCTCAAGCACTTTATTTGAATGTTTTTTGCACCCATTTGGCACGCCATAGGCCGTCACAGTCTTGTTTTTTTTAATCACTGAAACTTGCTGCTGCGCGCAGCGAAATCTGCCCCAGAGAAACAACTTAAAAACGACTTGCTTCCCCAGCGGTATCCGTAGAACTACTCCACTGCTACCACTCTCCGAGATACTAATGTCGGATGCTTGGAACTCTTCTGTCAGACACTGAGCTGCCAGTAACCTCATCAGTCATCCACCCCCCCCACCCCCCCCCCCCCCCCTCCACCCCTGACGGTGGAACGACTTGCACAACCGACAAGCTGCACTGTGACCTACTTGGTGGATGCTGACCTTGCACATTCGTGCATGGTTGTTTCTGTCTTTGTGTTGAAGCCGCGGTCGTGTAAACGAAGCGGATTCTACAACTGAAACACAAAAAGATAATAATAATAAATAGTATTTCTAGGGCGCATTTCTTTAAATAAAACTCAATGCGCCTATCACTCACTCACACTCACGCACATCATACAACGATGAACAGACGTACACTGGTGAAACTGACTAGTTAAAATAACTGGTGTTAGTAGTTTGTGGCCTCACGCCGCTCGAGCAACAAGGACCAGCACGCGGCTGAGGAGATTACTGATAGGCTTTGCGGAAGAGGAACGTTTTCAGACTGCTCTTGAAAACAGACAGCGTGGGCGCATTTCTCAGATATGCAGGCAGAGAGTTTCAAACGGCTGGAGCGGCAAAACTGAAAGAGCGCTCACCGAAAGATTTCAGGTTGCGCTTGGGGATGATAACGAAAATAATACGTAATAACTGTACATTGTGTTGGCGCCTTACCCAATTTCTTGAAATCTAAACCCAACACGCACGCTTACGTGAATCACACGCATTCTCTCACACACTGGACATGAACAAATTACAATCACGTGGTGCGAAGGGCCAGCATTGCATTTATTTTCAAAGCCGGTTTGTGGGCTGAACATTTCCAAAGCAGAGGGGGAGGAAGCCGGGGTTGCCAGACAGAGAACCGAATGAACGAATGAAGGAAAAATTCTTCTCCCCCAAGTAGGACTCGGACCTGACCTCTCGCATTGGTGGCGAAAGTCTCTTAACCACTAGACCACCGACCGCCCCCGATTTCCTCGATTGCCACAAGGGCCTGCTACACACATGCATGTGCCCCATAATGTTGCCATGGTGTCAGTGTATGTAGGTCAGTGTGTCAGCTTTTCAACCATGCTAAGTGTTTTCACATCAGTTACTGAAGGCATATAATGGGTGCAATCGCAGGTACTGTTATTTTTGGCGGCAGTGCCACGCTCGGGCCGGAGGAAGCTGAAGGAAGGATGCCCAGTCGGGCCGGAGGAAGCTGAAGGAAGGATGCCCAATAAATATTCTAAATTGTACTTGTTTCCCCTTACCTTAACTCGTAACAGCCCAAGCCCGACCACCCACTATATCATAAGACTGGTTAAAAGATACAGCCACTCCACACCAGTAGCAACCACTCCAAGCCACAATTAGACAAGGCATGGGCCTTCCCGATAGGCCCAAGATCGCTGCAGATTTACATAATAGTGGCTTGAAGTGGTGGCTCGTAGTGATACGAAAATTTCAAGTAAAAATGCATGGGCTTTTAAGAGTTAAAGAATGACATTCACATATATAATTAAATTTAGTTAAGTTAGTTAAGTTTTCGCAACTGAATTTGTCGATCGAAAAATGATTTCAAGAGGGTATGGAGCATTCCGTTGTTTAAAGATGCTCGCGCACATTTTTTTCCAGTTAAAATGATATCATTAATCCTATTAACAGTGGCCTTGATCTCATTGCCTCGACAACAAAAAAAAGAAGTATCTAATTTAACCTTAACATTAAAAATATATTCTTGTAGGAATTGCCAGAACAGTTTTACTTTGGGGCATTCGACAAAAAAAGTGTTCTATTACATCTAAGATGGCCAGAGGGAACAACTATTACTTTCACACACGTTCATTTTTGCAGACATTATATTAGTAGGATAACTATTCTGCAAGATCTTCCAATGCAGCAGGCGATGACAGGTTTCTTGTCTGCTGGAAATGGCAACTAACCATGTTTTCTGATCCACGTCAAAGTTAAATTTTCTTTTCCAAAAGTCTGCAGCACAGGGCACTGTAAGTTTTTGCTTAGTTGAAATGTTTCTGAAGGGTGAGTGAGTGAGTTTTTGAGGCTTAACGCCGCGCAAGCCACAAAGACTAATGGCCATGTCACACGAGAGGGCAAAAACACTTGAAAACATTGTTTTCAGATGTTTCGCTGCGAAACAACGTGTTTTGTCGTGTGACATACTTCACAACAATGTTTTCAAAACATGTTTTGATCGTGTTTTCAGTTTTAGAGCCTGCCCTAAAATCGGAAAACATGTTTTGTGTTTCAACCAATGAAAGCCGCCGTGCGGAGTGTCAAGTGACACCTTCCCGTATCCGCTCAGTCAACATGTCCGTAGCGGGACCCTCTCTCTCTCTCTCTCTCTCTCGCCTTAGACGCGCGCTTGCTTGTTTTCACGTGTGTCATGTATTGTTTCGGAAAGCATGTTTCGGGCGTTTTGCCTTTCAAACATGTTTTCAGTGTGACATCGCCTTAATTCGCGGCTAAGTGTGTCTGCACTACGTGAAAAAAACACCCCCCCCCCCCCCAAATGTTACGTTGGACAAGCTGATGCAAACTGGTCTACGGGACAGTATAAACCTAGGACAAGCAGGTTTATGCGCTGTTCTGCACTCTTTGAAGCCGATGGATAGAGAGACTGCGCTGGTAATATGAGGCCGATATCACACGAAAGAGTCACATAGTGTTTTTCCGTGTGTCTCGTGCGACATGCGGCTACAACATGCCTTAATTCTTTTTCCGGAGTTCTCCATTTTTTCCCCTAAGATAAGCGTCTCCCGTGCGTCATGGCAGTGTTAGACGACCTTGTAACAATCAACGCACAATTATCAGATACTGCAGAGGCCATCAGAAAACAACTCGTTTACACAGCCATCTCTGCAGCTGCAGTCAAGCCGTGTACATGCAACCACAACACACGAATGTTGTTGGGGGTGGGGGGGGGGGGGTTGTCCTCTCCAGACCGACATAATAATAATAATAATAATAATAATACCTGTGTATTGTGTAGGCACTGTACCCATTTTCTTGAACTCTAAGGATTCGATGAATGCTGACAACATCGAGATCTAAGGAATCCGTGAACGCGATCTACCTTTAGATCTAAGGAATCGATGAACGCTGACAGGATCTAGATCTAAGGAAACTGTGAACGCGATCTACCTTCAGATCTAAGGAACCGATCAACGCTGACACCTACATCTAAGGAATCCGTGAACGCGATCTACCTTAAGATCTAAGCAATCGATGAACGCTGACAAGATCTAGATCTAAGGAAACTGTGAACGCTGTCTACCTTTAGATCTAAGGAACCGATGAACGCTGACAACATCTACATCTAAGAAATCCGTGAACGCGATCTACCTTCAGATCTAAGGAACCGATCAACGCTGACATCTACATCTAAGGAATCCGTGAACGCGATCTACCTGTAGATCTAAGGAATCGATGAACGCTGACAAGATCTAGATCTAAGGAAACCGTGAACGTTGACAACATCTAGATCTAATGAATCCGTGAACGCGATCTACATTTAGATCTAAGGAACCGATCAACGCTGACATCTAGATCTAAGAAAACGGTGAACGCTGACAACATCTACATCTAAGGAATCCGTGAACGCGATCTACTTTTAGAAAAGAAACTTTGTATGATCCACGTGAGCCCATACTGGCCACGGGCACTGACCAACAACTTGACGTCTCTCCAACGCAAGAAAGCTCAGCTGGTATAGTTCGCCCGTTAGGGGGTACAAGTGTATACCAGTCCTGCGCAGGAGGGGCAAATAAACTCCAGTCGTCCAATAACGGGGGGCGACTGTATCCCTGCAACGCGGGAGGGGGTGCAAATGTACTCCAGGGTCTGGCGAGGTGAAGTCACGTGGCCCGGTGCTGACTTCGTTCTACGACTTGACTTTATGCGAAACATCGACGGAATTGACTGGTATACATTTGCACCCCCGTAACGGGCGAACTAAACCAACTGAGCCCCAGTAAAAGGCGAAGTAAAAGCTTGTCTGTTACAACTGCAGCAGGGACGAGTTGTGTGCCTTCTCTTGAAAACACACGAGGCGGTACGCCTGCGCTTTCAGAGTACGAGATCTGACATATGAGCACTTTAAAAATTAAAAAAGGTAAGCTATAACCAAGGGCTGTGTGTGGGGGGGGGGGAGGGGGGGTAACAAGGAAGTAAGAATAATTTGTCTCAGCTTTGCTGACATAAAACAAACAAACATAGCAGTTTATATGACCATTTCAGAAATATTTCTTCTGAGCGTAAATGATATCTATTTTTCAGAGAAGTTGGCTTCAGCTCAACTCGTGAAACATTACCACTGTAATTATATTTTACACAAAAAAGCAAACGAATCAGTTTAACAGGCTCTCTGGCCTATTCCGACATTTAGGTATGCGTGCGTGCGTGTGTGTGTGTGTGTGTGTGTGTGTGTGTGTGTGTGTGTGTGTGTGTGTGTGTGTGTGTGAGGCCTTTGTCCACTTACACATCACCAATCCGTCACCACAAACAAAATGCAATACCAAATTTATTATATTTTTTAACAATTCACATTCATAACCTGCATACACTAGAAGCTCCTGAACAGGCTGAAGGTGGCTGTCCAGTCCAGCGTTGGCGATTACGTGGTCACCAAACACAACCATAATTTACAAAACTGCAGTATTTTGGCACGCTTTGGTGCACAGTGTCTAAAACGCCACAGTATTCTCAGTTTGGGACACATGGAGACGCGGCTTGAAATCGTTCACATACAAAAATGTAACATCCGATGTGCTGACGGAAGTGTCAGTTGCATTATTCAATAACTTATATTACATTTTATCAATAAATTACACATGCTAAGACTCAAGTGTACCGTCAAGTCAGTGGTAAAAGGGCGTAAGTGTTAATCCAATCCAATGGCGGATAGGCCCTTTACCAAAATTTATGATGGCAGGCGTGTGAGTCACAGTCACGCAGCATCAGCAACACAAGAATCAAAGACACTTAAAGGGAACTGAGAAGACTGGTGAAGGCCCCCCAAGAGGGATTTTTGTGGTGCTTTCGCAGTGTTTGGGTGTTACGGCTGCGCCTCCTTCAGGTACGGCCAATGGTGTGCTGAAGAAGTCGCCAAGACCGAAACAGCTGTCCACATTGGCCACTACTCAACCTGGACCCCTCTTCAGGAAACTAAAATCACATTCCCATTGCACTGTGAGGAACATGCTGGTTGACACGGCCTCTCTTGATCTTGCCTCCTCTCAGTTTCCTTCAAAGCCGCGTCAGACATGGCTATTTCGCTGGCCAACCAGCGGTAAAATGCATTCCCAGCCAATCAGATCGGCTCGCCAGGGGCACTGGTCACGCGCCCTGCCGTCGGCTCGCCAGTGAATACAACACGGTCCCATTTCTTCCTCGCTACGCCAATCAGTCGCCGCTGTCCGCGCGCTGTCGCTCTGTGTGCCAGGCCGGCGACACAGTCCGCTCACTGCACGCTCGTAGCGCGTGAACAGAAAAGCCGTTTGGCGAGCGTGCGATGTCTCCGCAGGCTTTCTCTCGTGCCGAAGCGCTTACCTGAACTGAAGCACCGCATGCAACAGAGAGCCGCTTGGGCTGTCCAACAACATTATCTTTCACATAACGAAGGGCAAACCCGAGTTCAGCACACGAGCTCTGAATGCATACGGCCAGTACCGGGGTCAATGTCGGCAATTCCCAGTCAGCAGTTTCTTCAGAGCGACCATACTCTCCTTACGAAAGGCTGGACTGAGGATGGAGTAGATGAGCGGGTTAGCGGCGCTAGACAGGTAATGGGACTTGAGACACAGCTGGAAGGCTAGCTGCTCCGTGTAGCTCGTCACGGCGTCTGTCCGAAACCCTGCGCCCGTCAGCGCCACCACCTGCACCGTCACGAAGGGCACGTAACCCAGCAAGGCCACCACAGTCACCAAGCCCAGCATGCGAGTTGTCCTCCCTAGAAAGCTCGTCTGCTGCTGAGACTTTTTCCGCTTTCGCTTTTTTCCGGTGTCTGGGTAGAGCGGCTTGCCTGTGGGTCTCGATATCGTGCTGATGGACAGCTGTGACGACGAGAACGAGGCGTCTGACCCGTTACTGACAGGAGAACGAGGCTCGTCCTCCGAAGACGACTTCCGTCTCGTGCGGCCGCGCGCTCGCGGTCTCGCGCTGGGAACGCGCACCTGCTCGCCGATCCTCGTGCGGCTTCGCTTCCAGACGACGCAGATTATGCGCGCGTAGAAGGCCACCATGATGGAGAAGCAGAGGAAGAACACAGCCAGCAGCACGCTGTAGAAGATGAGTGGATACACAGTGTGGGCAAAGTCATCCGACACGTCGCAGTTCTCGCCCAAGACACCGCTCACTCTCGTGGGCACAGTGCGCCCGCCGCTCAGCACCAGCTGTGGCCACGTGACGCTGAGTGACACGTGGGTCATGACGATGACGAGGGCGCGCGCCTGACCGGCCGTGTAGCAGTGGAACGGGTTGACGATCTTGAAGTAGCGGGAAAAGGCCACGCAGGTCAAGGTCAGGCCCGCGGCCACCGTGGTGAAGAATTCGATGAATCTGGAACATGAAAATAAAATTGTAATACGTCTCAGGAAAACTAAAACAAACAAATAAATAAATAAATAAATAATAGATAAATAAATAAGACATATGCCGAGTGTTAGCTAAGAAACCAAAGATTTATATTTGCGGCACTTTCTTTTTCAGGCTGTGATCGGTTGAATTTCGAATATCTATTGCGATGGGTGTGTGTGTGTGTGTGTGTGTGTGTGTGTGTGTGTGTGTGTGTGTGTGTGTGTGTTGCTGTTGTTGCTGTTGCTACTGCCGTTGTGGGTTTACCTGAAAATTCTACAAGCGACGGGCACAGGGCTGACGTAGGGTAAGCTGAGGATAAAGATGTCGAAAGGCACACAAAGCGTGGAGCTTGTCAGATCCAGCACAGCCAACGCCATGATGAAGAAACTCCCAGCCGTCTTGCGAAACCTCGTGCGATACACATGCAACACGCACACATTGCCCGACACACCAAACATGGCCAGGAACACCAGGAAAATGATGAGCGGGAGGTTGAAGATGCGGTGTTCGGCGCTCAGCTGCTTCAAGATGGCCGTCACGTTGTCGTCTGCGTCCGTCGTGACGTAGTCGTCACGTGCTTGTGACGCAGATACTGACACAGCGCCGAAGTGTGGCATGTGTGCCCAATGGTTGGACGAGATTGTTCTGTTTATTGTGCTCATTTTAGACGATGAAATATCCAGACACCGAAGCTTCTGGAAGTCGGGAATTCTTCACAAAATGTTGTCACTCGACTACTTCAATTAAAAAAATTCCAGATCAGAAAAGAAGCACTTTTTCAACTATAAATTTAAACCTGTGTTGCTCCCTCCAGGTTGGTGGGTTTTATGTACAGTCAGCCTTTTGAGCTTTTTATGCTTAACTTCCGTGTTCAATGGTTTTACTGACGAAAACGGGTTCCTTTTCTCGCAATGTTATCTCGCAATGTTTTTGATGAATTGTTAAATTAAATGACGTAACATTTGGCCATGTTTGCATCATTTCATCCATGTATATTACTACAAATTGTGAGACTTGCTGATATAGTCCAAGGCATAAAAAAACAATAAACTCTGAGTCTGAGTCTGAGTCTGTATGTGAAGGCCATCCACGATGCCAAGAATTATCCTGTCTCGAAAATGACGACAAAAGATGAGGAGTTCCAGGTTAATGAACTGTTCTGAAACGATCGTCGTTTTCTTAACACCCTCTCTCAGGCTCACGAAGACATTTATACGTCTGCTGTGTACTGAGGCTGATATCGGTAGAAGTCGTTGAAAGTGAGACTGGAGCAGACCTCTACAAAACCGCAAATCACTCAATAACAATAAAGTTGATGATGTACCACATTGATATTACCCTTTTGCGTCCACCTCAGTTCACATTTCAGCGCAGGGGGGTGGAGTGAGTGTTTGGGAGTTTAACGTCCTTTTCCACCACGTAAGGGTGATATCAAAGACGGGGCAACGAGAAAAAGGCAAGCACAAATATTTGGCCCCAGCTCGGATTCAAACTCACAACCCGAGCATTGAAGGTCCAACGCTCTACCTTTCGGATATCCTCGCTTGCCTCAGCCCAGGGGGGTCTTTGAGAAAAGATCACATACTCGTAAACGTAAATCCTCCCCGTCTGAAGGATGAAAACTCCTGCCTATGCTCAGGTCGTTTGTATCACAAGGTTACTAGACATTGTCATGCTGGGTCCACAAAGTGTTCACCCTTCAGTGTAGGGGGTTTCCGACAAAAGATCACATAATCTGTACGCAAATCCGTCACCATCTGAAGAGAACAAAGACCTTCTACGGTTCTGTCGTTCGTATCACGAAGTATATAATAAGTTCACAATAAGTTCATTCTTCATGTTCGAGGTCTTTCGATAGAAGTTCACATATCTGGACTTAAAGTCACCCTCAGGCGAGGAGAAAGAAGATTGGTGTACAGTAAGGTCGTTGGCGAAGTCATCCTTAGGGTCCACATATCATTTCATGTTCCAGATTTTTCGATTTTTCACTTCAATTTTGAATTTTTTTTTCGACTTCAGACGTCTATCTCGATGGTTCTTCCCAAATTCAGACTTGAATTTCAAGACATTTCTACGAATCTTCACCGGCTTTCAAGGCTTTTAGGCCTATGTTTCAATTTGGTTTGATTTCATACTTCTCCGCAGCAGATTCAGACAGCTTTTCGGCCTCAGACTCCCGTATGGTGGTATTCCGACTTCAGACTTTGGCTATCATGGGTTTTTGGTGGTTGTATTTTTTTTCTCCTTTGACTTCAAACTGCACGGTGTGAACGAAAGGACTTGTGTACAGTTTTACCGTTCACATCACGCCCTTTATTTCAGGGCTATGAAAACACACCTCAATATCTGTCACCACCACCGTTATACGGCTGTTCTTTTATGTCCACTTTATACTTTCTTTATACCTTCTTTCTCCTTTGCCTTGCTGCATCAAGAATCAGATCGCTGGCCTTAGAGGCAGGGAGTTTATGGCCATCGCTTCGTCCGCATCCCTTTCGCATATTTTATGTATTCCGATGACAGGGAAAAAACAAGTTGAAACCGCTGGCGCCATCCCCGCAGTATTTTGACATTCACGTCATCGTATATTATATGTGGCGTACAATTGAATAATTTATCTCC
>JACVVK020000738.1:37500-62500 GCA_018292915.2 Batillaria attramentaria | reverse complement strand
CATGCGCAGTCGCTTGCCGCCGTGCCGACGAATTTGGTATGCATCTAGGTCACCGCCTAGAGGTAAATTTGAGGACGCGTTTGTGGATTTTCGTGACGGTATTGGTGAGTTTCGAACGCCCACTTCTAAATTGTTTTTCTTGTATTTCTGCCCGCTTTGAGCGTTTTTATCAGCAGACGGACTTTTTCTGAAAGCAGATGGGCTGCCAAAGTGATTACTCCCCGATGCAGACATCGCTAGTTTAGGATTGCCAGATCGTCCCCATGTTCTATTCGCGCTGTTTCGGAAATTTAACTTCTCCTGACCACACGGAGCACTGTTAGGTCCGGCAACTGCGTCTAAACCATGTGCGTCTGTTCTTTTTACAGGGTATTCTCTCCCTTCAGCCGCTTTCAGCGGGTGCCCGCACAAGCCGTTCAAAATCACTCCATCGGTTCTGCGGCCGGAAACTTGTTTCTGTGTTGCCTGTGAATTGGAATCGTGTTTAACTGTATCCAAATATTGTTGTTTCCGGTCGTCACTGACGTCTGATCTTATTTCTCTGATTTCTCGGACAGTACCGTTCAATCCTTTAAGTCCAGCGACTTCGTCATTGCTACAACTCTTCATCAAGAAGAGAGAGGTCGTGGGAATTATCGCTGCATGGTCACATGAAGTTTTCGTTTGGAAAGCGCTGTCCCTCTTTGGATGATGTACATTAGTCTGATTCATCGCATGGTCACATGACGTTTGGACAACGCTGTCCGTTGTCGGGTAATGTACATTATTCTCACTTATCACATGGTCACGTGGCGTTTGGATCGTGCTGTCTGTTAAAGAGTGATGCACACTATTTTCACTGGTCACGTGGTCACTTTGCGTTCGGGCTGCTTTGTCCTTTGTAGTGTGATCCCCATTATCTTCACTTATCAGACTCGGGTTAGTTTCATCTTGAGTTTGGTGAAGTGATTTTCTGGAGCTTCCCTCGTTCGTCTCTGAAGAGGATTTTTCTTCCAGGCAGACTTCAGCGTCTTTGACAATAAAGTCCACGTACGCATCAGTGTCTGTCTCGTGGAAGTCCGAACGTTTGCCTGCACAGAACGCTTCATTTAGGTCGTTTGTATTCATGCCCCCAAGCATTAGTTTGGTGACAACGTCTTGGGTGTCAATACCCATGTACGTGATGTCAAGGTTCGTCGAGAAAACAGCTCTTTCAGGCGGTTGTAGTGACTGTGGAGTCAGAGTGACTGAGTCTGGATATTTTTCAGTATAACCACACTTCACTCGTAAATCGCTTGGAGACGTCATCGCATTGCTGGAACTCTCGCCCACAGCGGAAACCTGATTGTGACTCCGCTGCGACATTTCTTCGTCAAATTTGCTTCCGGTTGGCGACTCGTACAGAATCTGCGGTACCTTCTGTGCTTCTTTTACAGGTTTAGCACAGTGAATATCTTTTCTCTCGTTCACTGGACTTCCACAGTCGCTCGCACCCATTCTGCGGAGTTCCAGCACTGACCTGCTACCGGGTCTGGGGCTGTCTGAGCTGGTGCTTGAGTCCACAAGAGCTTTCTTCGACTGCCGCTTGGCAGGAGGTCTGGGGTTGTCAAACCAGCCCTTCCTCCACAGAACGTAGAAGATGCGGCCGTACAGCACGCCATAAGCGGTGAAGGACACAGCAAAGATGGCGTACATGACACCGTGGTAAAGCAGCGAGTAGACGGCCGGTATGTCAGGCATGATGTTGCAGTCCGTGCCGAAGACGCCCGGCACGTGCGTTGCTATGGTGACCTTGCCGTTGAGGACGACCTGCGGCCAGTTGAGAGTGACGGTGAGCAGGATGACCCCCACCACCACCCAGCGAGCGTGGCTAAAGGTGTAGGTGGTAAGCGGCAGACATATCTGAAATACAGATCAGGAAATGGTAAGCGGTGGTAAGCGGCAGACATATCTGAAATACAGATCAGGAAATGGTAAGCGGTGGTAAGCGGCAGACATATCTGAAATACAGATCAGGAAATGGTAAGCGGTGGTAAGCGGCAGACATCAGAAATACAGATCAGGAAATTAACTTTAAACTTTAAAATTAACGCAACCAGGCGTTTGTGCTGAGCCCTTGCACGCCGTTGCCAACCACACACCTAGACCCCGGGTGCTGATATGTGAGGACGCTGTTACCAATCACCCACAACCCATGTTATCTCCGCTCTTACTGTGGCCGCTATGCCCTTTTTTTCCAATCAAACATATTTTTCCATAAAACTGCTTATAATTGTCTTTCAAACCATACCAAACACGATGAGAAAACATCAGAGGAAGACCTCTTCTAAAAAAAATCGAAAACTTGCTAAAATCGCCCGGTTGGCATGGGTTGTGCACGCACACAGTGCCTGGGTCACGGGGGAATTCGATCGCACGCGGTCCAGGTCGGCAATGAGTTAAATTCTCACATAATTATTATTCCTTTGAAACACAAACGATATTCCAGTGTCTCAGGTTGTGAAAAATAAGTTTAAATTAAGATTACCTCACTCCGTATCCCTCATGTCAGAATAAAGACCTTTGGTCAGTGTAGTGTTTCGTACCAGGCTCCGACTTTTTGGAATGATCTCCCAGCATCAATCAGATATGCAGTCACAAAACCATCCTTCAAGCAAAATCTGAAAACCCACCTCTTCACTGCCCTCAATCAATAGCTGTTGCGACGTCATCATCTTGCTGGTCGTGTGTGTGTGTGTGTGTGTGTGTGTGTGTGTGTGTGTGTGTGTGTGTGTGTGTGCGCGCGTGCGCGCGCGTGCGTGTAATGATGCTGCACATTATGTGTTTGTAGTTAAATGTATGTGTGGAGGAATGTTGCGTGTGTTTCTGTGTGAGTGAGTGCGTGTTGACTGTAAGGCGCCCTGAGCACCTGCGGGAGGGAGAGCGTCCCTTAAATACCCATTATTATAATTAATTTATTACCTTAAAGTAGCGGTCACAGGCCACACAGAGCAGCAAGAATCCGCGGCTTTGGCTCAGTACTGTTGTCAGGAACCTGAAACATACATCAATCATGCCTGCAATCTGGAAAAAATATATACATCAGTCATGTCTGCAATCTAAACATTATACATCAGCTGTATCTGCTTGTCATGAATCTGAAGATACATCAGTCATGTCTGCTATCTGAAACATTCGTTTCAATTGTGTCGGCTATCGTGGAGTCTGACAAACCGCTGCGTGGTGTTTTTTTTTTTTTTTTTTTTGGTTTGTTTTTGGGTTTGTTTTTTTAAATGTGAGTTTTGTTTTGTTTTGGGGTTGGTCTTTTAATGTGAGTTTTGTTTTGGGATTGTTGTTTTCTTTAGTTTTGATGATCTCAATATCTGTTATTACGTGTGGACAACGTGAATGGGTCAAGCTGTCATATTTCAAGTATGTTTAGCAGTGTTCCTTATGACGCACGTAATTACGTGCGTCTTTTTTGCAGATATTTCAGAATCTGACGCAGTAGATTTTGAGGCTGTACTTCACTGATTTTACAAAATTACCCTCAGAATTTGAGAGTGTTGTAGAGATCGCGAAAAGCCACTGCATTTCGATGGCAATTTCTAGACCATCCCAGAACATGCTGGTGCAGTGACGTCAGTAGATTACGTCATTTGGAAAGATTTCGAACTTGCCAGTAAGTTGAGGAATGTTCTAGATCTGACCTGTTTAGTATATAAGCAGCCCTGCACAGCGTTCTGGGTTCTTCTTCTTTCATGAATTTGTTCTCCACGCATCTACAGTTAATAAAGTATTGGAGGTGTATCCTGTTGTATCCCGTGTCTTCTCTGCGAGTGCACCAAGAGAGCGACATAGCAGGGTGGGTGTTTGGGTGTTTGGGGGTTTAACGTCCTTTTCCACCACATAGGGTGATATCAAAGACGGGGCAACGATGAAAAAGCCAGCACAAATATGTGGCCCCAGCCGGGATCGAACTCACGACCCGAGCATTAGAAGTCCAACGCTCTACCATTCGACCACCCCGGCTCCCGCGACATAGCAGGAGTAAAATACAACAGAGAGAGATGGTCAAACTGACCTTCAGGTCTGACAGCTGTAAGGAACGCTGTTCAGGCTCATGACACACGGGAGACGTTTTTTTTGTTCGACCAAACATTGAGAACAGCTCAAAAGAGGCTCCGGAAAAGATTAGGGCAAAGGCATGTTGCCGTATGTCACATAAGAAACACGGGGAAAAAGACAACAACCATGTTCGCTGTTTGTTTGGACTAAAAACCGTTGTGGTTAATGCCTTTGCAATTTTAGACATATTATTACTTCCAAATACTAAGAGTTGGGGACTTACGATAAATGGCTTTAAAAAAAAAAACAGTAATAAAAAAGCTGTAGCGTCTGCACATGTTGGCGTTGGCGTAAATGTAAGGAACGAAGTACTTGGTTCTGCTTGACACGTTGGATGGTTTGGTAATTATGTGTTTGGACTAGAAACCGTTCTGGTTAATGACTTTGCAATTTTAGATATATCATTACTTCTAAATACTCGGAGTTGGGGACTAACGATAAATGGCATTAAAAAAAAGGTAATGAAAAAGCTGTAGCGTCTGCACATGTTGGCGTTGGCGTAAATGTAAGGAACGAAGTACTTGGTTCTGCTTGACACGTTGGATGGTCTGGTAATCATTTAATGGAGTATTAGCGAGAGCTATTGTGTCCTCCCCTCCCCCCCCCCCCGACACACACACTCTCTCTCTCTCTCTCTCTCTCTCTCTCTCTCTCTCTCTGGTTGATTTTTTTTGTCCCAATAGTGCAGAAGACTAACGAGCGTTCACCCGGTCGCTCATTTCCCCGTGATTTGGCGAAAACAGCTGAGGCGCAATCTGAATTGGGAAGTAGGCCAGTTTGGCATCAGTCACAGAATCCCATCAGCAGTATATATAAGCCTGTGAGCCTGCTTCTCTATATCCCCCCCGCCGGGCATTGCACCAGGCAAGCAGTAGTTTCTCCATAAGGAGCGCAGATAAGACGAACACTGGGTGAACATATGGGACACACTACTGTCGGTGATAGCTTAAAGGTCTGCAATCTCAACAAAAAGCCACAAACAGTGTGTTTAAGGAAAAAAATAAAATAAAAGGGTTCAACTGTCAGTGCAAAATGCGCGGTCAACTCTGTCATAGTATCAGAGTTTTCAGCGTCCCTGAAACCCCTATAAAAGCCAAGGGCAGCCTGATGTCACAGTTCAGTTTGCGTTTTGACACTAAGCGAGAAAGATCGCAGTGGCTAGTCTTCTCGTGCAGCACGTGCACGCGACACCTTGACCCGCTCGACGCTGGAGGGACGTGTCTCGCTCACAGACCAAAAGCACAATGAAGTCACTGCAAACTCACGCTCTGGTTTTGTAAGGGTCTCCGAAGCGCAGAAAACTCTGCAACTGTGACAGAGTTGCATGCATTATGCAGGAGTCGCAGTTTAAATAACAACAACAAAACCAAACAATGTTTGCGGCTTTTTGTTGAGACTGTAGACCTTTAATCTTAACGGCAGTATCCCAGCTATTGTGTGAAGCGAGGCGGAGACTGTGAAAGCAAAGGAAACGAATACATTGAAATGTCTGCTGAACGTAACAAAACGTTTGTTTTTGTTATATCATTAGACTTGGAGAAACAGCTGCTCCCACATTTTTGTTGGGTTTCCTTTTTCCTCAGTTTGCAGCTTGAACATGGATCAGCGCGCTCTATCTGTGTCTGTCTGTCTGTCTGTCTGTCTGTCTGTCTCTCTCTCTCTCTCTCTCTCTCTCTCTCTCTCTGTGAAAAACAACCTCTTCAAATATCTTTTAGCCAAATAACCGATAATGATAAGAAGTCTGTATTTGGTATCATATATAGCCACTTGCTGGTTCGTGCATGGGGTAATTGTTTGTGTGTGTGTGTGTGTGTGTGTGTGTGTGTGTGTGTGTGTGTGTGTGTGTGTGTGTGTGTGTAAAGTTTCATGTTCGAGTTTTAAGTATGTTCGAACGTTGTTGTTGTTGTTATTATTGCTGGTTTTTTTTCTTCTCTCAGTTTGTTGTGTGTGTGGGGGTTTTTTTTTGGGGGGGGGGCGGGGGGGGGTCAAAACGGCAAGTTTGAAAATTATTCACTACACCAAAACTTCCACAGTTTAAAAAAAAAAAAAAAAGTTATTTCAAAGTTTCTCTCTCTGTTTCCATGTGGTTATCACCGATGCAATAACGCACAGATTTTCAAAAATTTTCAAAACAGTAACCGACATTTCTTGTGGGACAAAAACGTGCATCTGCTTTGGCGGCAGACAGAGTGCTGATTACAAGAGATGGGACACTCTTAAAGCAGCTGTGCAGCGAGAGAGGAACAGCTGAACGTGGACACGTGTCACACAATCAAAGATAAGGACGCTCTTCAACACAGACAGAACTGACAAGGTGCTGCATTCAACAGAAAGCCACCTGCCCGAGGATGGTCATTTCCTGGGACCGAGATGTTTGCTGTGAACCACTACAGAATCCTCTGTACGGCAGTCCTCCAACCAATACAAAAAGTTATCAACCGAAGACAAATGTGTTTGAAATAATTATCACTGGTTGGCATATCGCTTATACAGCCCAGGCCACTTAGAGAATAATCGTCACGTGATTATCAGAATAGTTCATGCTCCAGCCCGCGAAATCTACCTCAAACTTGGGCACGTGATTCTTCGGGCTGAACTGTAGTCTGAAAACGGAAAGGACTGCCAAGGTGTTTGATAAAGATCACCAAAAGACACAATATACACCTGGAGAACAACACACAAAATTTAGGAGGATTTTTAGATACAAAATAATTTTAAAGTGAAACTGTTTTGTCTGATCTCTTCTAGATAAGCATGTTTAGAGTCTTTTGGTACCGCGAAACTCATTGTAACATTGTTATGGCGACCTGTACCATTCCTCTGTCAAAACAAACAAACAAATCAATAAACAAATAAATCAATAAAATCAATCAAACAAATCAATAAACAATAAGGACACAAATTGAGTGTGGGGTCATGTGCAGTGTTTATTTGAAGAAACCTGACTGCCGAGTATGCTTTTTTGTATTGATTTTTGTTGTCACGAAAAAAAAAGAAAGTGATTTTCGTGATTTTTTTTTTCATTTCGTAGGGCAAGGTGCATGCCAGGGGGCCGCAAACAAGAGGCAAGCTTCCAGCGAAGCTTGGATTTTTTTGCGCAGAAGAACGGTAGAGGTGACGTGTGTGGATCTGGATGGAGTGACTTCCTTGCCTAAACAGATAGTAGACTAGTATTACTCCAGTGAGGCCTGAGCGGAAAGGAGACTTTCAATTTTTTTTTTTTTTTTGTAAACTCCTGTCAGGTTCATACCCTTGAATGGTCTGTGCATGGTAATTTTGGTTTTTAGATCGAAGCATTTTTAAGGGTGACTATGATGCCTAAGACTAGTATGGAATATATAGACATTTTGAGACCTCGTGCATCTGTGTTCCTTGACCAGTAGACAAACAAGCATGAGTATCCCCCCCCCCTCTCTTTCCTGAATACATTAGGAAGATTTCTTGATTTAGGGCTATGTGGTGGAAAAGGACGTTAAACCCCCAAACACCCACGCACCCTCTTGATTTAGGGGAAGGTATTCGATCTTATCAAGGGAAGTAAGTCTGTCGTGCAGATTGATAAAGTGGGTGGGTGGGTGTTTGGGAGTTTAACGTCCTTTTCCACCACGTATGGGTGATATCAAAGACGGGGCAACGAGAAAAAAAGGCTAGCACAAATATTTGGCCCCAGCCGGGGCAGATTGTTAAAAAAACAACAACAAAAACAACAACCAAAACACAACAAAACCAAGGGTGGGTGGGTGGGTGTTTGGGGATTTAACGTCCTTATCCACCACATATGGGTGATATCAAAGACGAGGCAACGATGAAAAAGCCAGCACAAATATTTGGCCCCAGCCGGGATACGAACTCACGACCCGAGAAAACCAAAACAAAATACAACAAAAACAACAACCAAAACAAAACAAAAACAACAACAAAAACAAACAACACGCACTTACCGAAACGTCCGACAAAGAAGAACGTTGTCGTTGTCGTAAGGCCTCAGCAGGTCCAGGATCTCGTACGGCAAACTCAACAGGCAGCTGGCCACGTCCAGCGCCGCCATGGCCAGGATGAACACGACAGCGGGGGATACCGCAGCGATTCCTGAACGAGGCCGGTACGCCGCCAGAACGAGGCTGTTGCCTAGCAACCCGATGACTATCACCACAGCAAGCACCGCCACCACCGCTATGTTCGTTGCGTGCTGTTCGGAGCTGATTTCCGCTAGGAGTTCGCCAGTCGCCAACACGGTTGTCGTGGAAACGCGGGTTGTGGTAGTCACGGCAACGCTCGAGGTCACCGTGAACGTTGCCACGGTGCTGTCCGTCGCCGTGGAGATGTTGCCTAGGTCTGTCGGCAGCATCGCTGGAGGAGTCACGTTTGATGCGAAGGTGGTTGAGGACATCAGGCTGCTGATATTCATGAAGAAATGACGTCATCACAGGTCTTTCTCAGTTGCTCCGGTTTCTGCTGAAAAAGGAAAAAAGAAATGTCTTCTTTTGTTTTTCGCTGACGTCGTAAACGGAACAAAACGAAACAGCTGAAACTGTGTGAGGACATAGCTTTTGCAATGTGCTGCTCTTGAGGAGTAAAACAGTACTGCAGACTAAACGTCTTCAGGGAAATCTCCAGAGAGACTATACACATGTTCCCTTTGTTTAAAGGCGCTATGGTCACCACTACTAGGTGTTACACAGGGAGACTTCTGTTTTGGGACAGCTGCGCTTGTGACTGCGCCAGTGCGCTTGAAACAAGCTATCTTAGAGATTAGAGGAGCTCCGAATGCAATACACTGACGTTTGATGGCCGCGCAAAAAAGGAAAACTCAGCCGTCCGTAAACCTTTTACCTCGTCCGCTGCTCGAACTCAGTGAGCTACAAGTGTGAGTGTGGTAACCATACTAAGAGTGATACGTAGAGCTCGGAATGCAAGACGCTGGCGTTTGCTGGCTGTGCGAACGAAACTTCAAACGGCCCGAAGCTCTAATACTCGAAACAGTCTAAATGAGTGATACGTAGAGCTCTGAATGCAAGACACTGGCGTCTGCTGGATGTGCGAACGAAACTTCAAACGGCCCGACGCTCGCCTACTCGAAACAGTCTAAATGAGTGATACGTAGAGCTCTAAATGCAAGACACTGGCGTCTGCTGGCTGTGCGAACGAAAATTCAAACGGCCCGAAGCTCTCCTACTCAGCAAGTCACCGTAACACTATAGCAAACCTCTCGCTTTGCGTATAGCTTTATGTTGGCCCAATGCCATCATGTGAGAGAGGCCGAAACTGTGCATGCATGTACCTAGGTGGTGCGAATTGCGATCCTAGACACGTTGGAAGGCGAGCCTTTAAGCCGTGCACCTCTGCCAATGCCCGTGGTGAATTCACGATTTCTAATTGGATGCCTGTGTAACTTGGAAATCTTCAATCACAGGGACAGACATCGGGTGATAAGGAAACGGGAAGCGGCTTTGAAACTCTGCCAACACCCCCTGAAGAAAGTCTTACCTGTGTTTAGACAATGCCGACACCATCTCCGCAAGAAAAAGCCGGTGTTTAAGGTAAGGTAGAAGCAGACACCACAAATTAAACACAACAAGACCACAGCTGCGGCGCTGTTCTAAAAACCACTCTGCTGCGATTAGTGACTGTTCTTTGTAACTGGGCTACAAGGTCAAAGTGATCCGGGGACCGATGCATGAAGAGTGACCAGGCTATTGTGAGACTAGGCACTGAAAATAGTCTCGGACTTATTTCGTCGGGGACTAACATCAGCATGCACTACTGCTTTGAAATTAGTCGCAGACTTGCCCTTTGTCTTCCTTTACATACGCATCTATATCAGCATCTCGTGCTAATCGTTTAATAATTATAATAATAATAATATAGCGCTTATACTCATCGAGCTCTGAGTGCTTACAAAGTTAAGAACATCAAATGAAATCAAACAAAATCAAATAAAAACAAAATGGCGTAACAAATTAACGCCAGCGAGAACAATAAAAGACACAGCAAATGTGGCACATACGCTGGACCGAGAACAAGTATGTTTTGACTGCAGATTTAAAAGTATGTTTTGACTGCAGATTTAAAAGTATGTTTTGACTGCAGATTTAAAAGTATGTTTTGACTGCAGATTTAAAAGTATGTTTTGACTGCAGATTTAAAAGTATGTTTTGACTGCAGATTTAAAAGTATGTTTTGACTGCAGATTTAAAAGTATGTTTTGACTGCAGATTTAAAAGTATGTTTTGACTGCAGATTTAAAAGTGGGGACCGAATCTATATGCCTTATGTTTTTTTGAGAAAGTGTTCAAAAGGGTGGGTCCTTGGTGCGAACACGACCGCTGCCCGTATGTCTTTGTCTAACACTTAATAATAATAATAATAATGAGTATTGTATAGGCGCTTTACCCAATTTCATGAATCGGCTCAAAGCGCCGCGAACTGAACCCAACACGCACGCTCACGTGAATCACACGCATTCTCTCACACACTTGACATAAACACATTACAATGACGTGGTGCGAAGGGTCAGCTCAGCTATTTAAATTTCGGGATTAGAATTGCATTTATTTTTCAAATTTGGTGGGCTGAACATTTCCAAAGCAGAGGGGGAGGAAGCCGGAGTACCAGGAGAGAACCCCCCGACGATCGGCCCGAATGAACGGTGCCACATACGAGAAGGAAAAATTCTTTGCCCCGAGTGGGACTCGAACCCCTGACCTCTCGCATTGATGACAGGTCCCTTAACCACTAGACCACCGACCGCCCCGGTCTAACACTTGGAACACGAGGAACACGCGAGTGAGCTGCAGACCAGGGCCCGCATGTAAAAGTCGGGGTTAGGGAGTTTAACCCCGGGTTAGAGTCTAACCTCGAAATAAACTGGCTCTAGGGTTAAAGTTTCTATTCTTTTTTGTTTTAAATCAGGAAGCGGGTCCATTCCAGCAAAGTGCCTGTGCCGTTATAGAATGATTTTTGTCTTTCTTTCTTCGCTTCCCTTTTTATTTAATTTTGTTTTGGGGTTTCTTTTGTCCTAGTCTGGGTTAGGCCTGTAGCCGTAGGTTAAATTAACCTCGAGTTTTACATACGGGCCCTGAGCTGTCTGGATGGTGTGTACAGAGTTAGTAAACTGGCAAGATATGCAGGGTCAGTACCAGCAAGGGAGGTGTAGCACAGACACACTACTTTGTACTGAATGCGGGACTGCACGGGTAGCCAGTTTAGCCTTACCATAATCAACCTAGTCTCCGAATTACGTCCTAGCCTCTCTCCCATGCATCCAGGACCATGATTTGGTCCACCACTGGCACTGTTGTGTTGTGTCGAGGGCTGAGTGTGCCCAATAATTGTAACAATTGTGGGAATTGGCACGGTGCATATAAGCTTACAACAATGGTAGTGTTATCAGTTATAGACGATCATAGTCTCGTGTGTGTGTGTGTGTGTGTGTGTGTGTGTGTGTGTGTGTGTGTGTGTGAGTGAGAGAGAGAGAGAGAGAGAGAGAGAGAGATTCTGTGGTGTGTGTGCATCCGTGCGTGTGTGTGTGTGTGTGAGAGAGAGAGAGAGAGAGAGGAGCGTATATGAGTATCTGTTCGTGTGCGTGCGTGCGTGCGTGCGCGCGCGCGTGTGTGTGTGTGTGTGTGGTGTGTGTGTGTGTGTGTGTGTGTGAGCGCCTGCGCGCGTGCGTGCGTGCGCGCGTGTATGTTCCCATACACACAACCAGACAGAAAAAAACCAAACAAAACTCTATTGGCTCAGGTGTCTGCACCGAACTACAAAAGGGCAACAAAATTCACCGGCGCAGGTGTTCGGTTAAGACAGAATGATAATATTTTATCTAAAGACTCCCCAGGCGTACAGAGTTCACAAGACCAGTCTCACACCAACACCAACACATGCGGGCCAGGGGCTAAATGGAAAATCTGGAACAACATCCTTCAGACTGTGTGACGCTGTTTGTTTGTTTCTTGTTTTCTTTCTTTCTGTCTTTGTTGGGTGCTTTTTTTCATTCATTTCTTTCTCTCTTTCTTTCTACTCTTTCTTTCTTTTTATACAGCTTTTGGTTTCTTTTGATGGTTGCTTGTATTTGCCAGATTCTTTGTTCGAAACTTCCTACACACACACACACACACACACACACACACACTGTTACGAGCGTGGCTGTGCCTTTTGTTTATGTTTTATTTATATGCTGAAGGATAACAGCTGTATTGGTGTTTTTTTTTAAAGATTGAGTGAGACAGAGAAGTCGCTATGTTTAGTTTATATTGTGTTTTAGTAATGTAAATCTGTTTCCCGTGGTCCAAAATGTTCTATTGTTATCACGAGTATTCGAGAAGTGGTGACCTTGGTTTTGACTGTAGCCTATTTCGCCTCAGGCGGCGACATGTACTTAGCGCCAAGGGCTTAGTCGCTCGGAAATTTCGTGCAAATCGCTTTGTTGGGACTTGTTTACGACTAGAAGGTGTTATATAACGCGCCTAGATTCGGCGGGCAGGTACTCGATTATTCTGGATCCTTCTAAAGTTTTAAAATAGTAATAAGGTGATTCACGTTCTGATTGGTTCTTTTATAGTGGTTCAGAAAGTGCTAGAACGCTGTCACTCTCTATAAGGCCCTGAGATGTTTGTGTGTGTGTGTGTGTGTGTGTGTGTGTGTGTGTGTGCACAAGAGAAGCTTGTATGTGCGAAGCTTCTGAGTGCAATGTAACGCCAGAGAAGTGCTGAAATAAACTCCACACGGTTATAACTTTTCTACGCGCTTACGTGTCTTCTGTGAGTGAAAGAGACAACACGCAGTCTGTAAGAACTCGCTACGTGAGGAATGTTCGCCCGTGTCATCGTATTACCTCGATAAAACGACGGGCTCTCCAACATATGTCGACACGTAACACACACACACACACACACACACACACACACACACACACATGTAAATACGCACGCACACATGTAAATACGCACACACACACGTAGACAGTCACACACACACACACACACACACACACACACACACACACCACTTAAAGTAACGCCATTATAAAAAAAAAGTCTATGACATTGAGAAATGCGGCTTTACTCGTGCTCCAGGCCCTCGGTATGAGAGAAATCCCATTTAGTCCGCTCTGTTTAACCTTGGCATGGTGTTTGTGACTTTGAGTCTATGTCATATTATGTTTACGATTTGTCCTTTCATGTGTCACCGGCTTGAGCCAAATATTTGTGCTGGCCTTTTTCTCGTTGTTCCGTCTTTGATATCTGCACCCATACGCGGTGGAAAAAAAAAAGGATAATAAACACCCACCCATCCTTTTCATGTTTCATGTTTCATTTTTGACGTTTATCCTCAGCACCATGATGTAGGGCCTTTGGCCATTCAACAAGCATTGATTGACTAACATGCACACACACACACATGACAGACAGTTTCTGGAAAAGTGATCCATATTTCCGAAAAATCATCTACCACAACTGCATCGAAATGAATGCACATTTCATACCTAGGTCGGCTCCTACCCAGAGCGGGTGTGCTATGGGCCCGATGGGGAGGCTGTTGCCACACAGCCGAGTTTCACCCACTTCACGGGTGCGACTTTGGGGGTGCTTCCCTTACTATGACACGTCTTATGACGTGGATGATTACACGGCCGGCACCGCAGGTGCCGTAGTTCCCGGGCCTGGTTACTGCCGGGATATTTATGACAGGAAGCGTGGAATGCGGCCCTGTCCCGCAGTCCCAAACCACATGGACCTCCATAGCATCATCTTACTATCATCCTCATCTCCATCATCATGCATAATAAAAATTGTCCCAGCTTCCGAGTCCTCCGTGGGTTCCACCCATGACCTGGGAGGAACACCACTGGAGTTGGCAAAGAGTTGGGGCAGCAAAAAAAAAAAAAAAAAAAAATGAATGCACAAATCGCAACACACTGAACCTTGCGTCCAGATTTATGAGACACACACTGTACCATTTCCGTCTTTGTTGGGTGTTGTTGTAATTTATTTATAGTGCTGCAACATTGTGATAGATTTTTTTAAGGTATGAGTGTGTGAGCATGTAATAGGTGGAATGGGTGTGCATGGTCGTATGAGTGAGTGTTTGGCATGTTTTATGTTTTTTATGAGAGACCTCAAAGCAATGTTCCTCTTTTGGAAATTTAATAAATGTCTTATGTCTTACCATTGTAACCATACTCCGAACCAGAATGTGTGCTCTGACCATACTAACTACATACTAACAAATATAAGGTAGTATTAGTGTAAATCACATAATCTATTGTAGTACAATGTGGAACTGAACTGTAAATCACGCCTTGTTTGCACTCCCTACCACACCATCACACAGGCCTAGGGACACAAATTGACCGTGGGGGGGTCATGTTCGGTGTTTATTTGGACAACCCTGTTTGGCGAGTGTGCTAGTTTGTAATGAGTTTCGTGAATTTTTGCTTTTTGTAGGCCAAGGTGCATGCCAGGGGGGGGGGGGGGGGGCGCAACAAGAGGCAAGCTGTCAGTGAAGCTTGGACTTTTTGCGCTGAAGAGTGGCAAACGCGACGCAACCAACAATTTCAATCAAAATTCATCACTTTAGTTTAGCTTCCCTGGTGGACTTTTCCTGTATAATCCTTGCAAACAACGTCATACACAGACCAGTCAAAACTGATGCGTGAAATCATTCGCAGGGCCAACACATCAAACATCCTTTTTCATTCAGAGCAGTTCAACGCATTCACAACCCGGACTCATTTATCAGTCAGCCTTTTCATTCATCCGTCCATCAGAATACATTCATTTTTGTTGTTGTTTTTTCTGCTAGGCGTAATGTTTGCACAATCTCTCTCTCTCTCTCTCTCTCTCTCTCTCTCTCTCTCTCTCTCTTTTCATTCCCGGAGTCCCCATCTGTCAAATGTATCATTTCCATATTTGAATAAAATACAACAGCGACCAGGAAGCAATCGAGACTGTATGACTAACAGGGGATCCGGGGTGGCCAAATGGTAGAGCGTTGGACTTCTAATGCTCGGGTCGTGAGTTCGAATCCCGGCTGTGGCCAAATATTTGTGCTGGCTGTTTCATCGTTGCCCCGTCTTTGATATCACCCCCATGCGGTGGAAAAGGACGTTAAACACCCACCCGCCCACCTCTCTCTCTCTCTTCCCGGGGTAACTATCTGTCAAATATATCATTTCCACATTTGAATAATATACCACAGCGACTAATGCTGACATCATTATTGACCAGGAAGCAATTGACTGTATGAATAAGTCATGTTGACCTTACAGCAGCTGTAGTATTAGGACTGTCACGTTGCACAGACTGCCTATGTTGACCGTGTTCATATTTCAGCTGAAGCGAGATTCGCTGATAGTGGCAGATATGTTTATTCTCCTCTAAATTTCTCCTTAGTCACATCTGGACACGTGACGTGATAGCTATCATTACACCACTTAGACACCTGTGTATACGCCTGTAGTGCTGGCACTGAGCCAACAGAAGCTTACTCGATGACGCGCCGACCACACTGAGCGTTCCTGCCTGCGTGTTCGTATTTCAGCTGAAGCGAGACTCGTAGATACTGGTAGATATGTTTATTCTCCTCTAAATTTCTCCTTAGTCTCGGAAAGCCTTTGCTGGCTCAATGGTAGAGCGTCGGGGTCATGGGTTCAAATCCTGGCTCGGGCCAAATATTTCTGCTCAGTGGCCCTTTTCTCGTTGCCCCGTCTTTGATATCAACCATACGTGGTGGAAAAGGACGTTAAACTACCAAACATCTCCCTCCCAACCCCCTTCGTTAGTCACATCCGGGCACATGACAACCAGCACTCAGAGTAGAAGTCGTCCTCGTCGACATCAATCGACGACGACGACGACAACAACATGAAGCAAACACACTCGTATCCTTTCAACGCTGATAGTCCACGATAGCCTGGTTTCTCGGCGGCAATCGTGTCTTTTGGAACAATTGCACAACAATTGTACTTGTGAGTATGCCTTTAACGACACAGTCTATGTTAACAGGTCTAAATGGGACTGTGTTAGCGCATATTGGACACACACACACACACACACACACACACACACACACACACACACACCCCCACATATTACCCATTCCCATGTGTGAAAGGGGGAAGACCCCCCTTGGTGTGTTTCATGTCACCAACCATATACTGTGGAACATGTTTTAATCTCGTGCACGGATCTCACTGAGATTCGCGCCAAACATTACTGTGTGGATTCTCTGAAGATGCTGTTCAGGGATGTCCCCCTGGCAGCGTCTTCAGTTTCCTGAAAGAGGTCAGTTTGTTTTACAAAATGTAGTGCTGTGATATATATATATATATATATATATATATATATATATATAGAGAGAGAGAGAGAGAGAGAGAGAGAGAGAGAGAGAGAGAGAGAGAGAGAGAGATAGATAGATATAGATAGATAGATAGACTCTTTGACCTCTGATGTTCAGTTTCTAAAGTCTTGAAAGATATTTCTCATTTAATAATAATAATAATACATAGCTTTTATAGAGCGCCGTTCTCCAACTTCAAGGACTCGCTGCGCATTAAAGCACACACACACACACACACACACACACACACACACACACACACACACACACACACAATTTACATCCCCTCGGCATACATACAATTAATTTTGGCAGTGCAACGAACTCATGATGCACACAGACAGACTTAAAGGAGGTTTAGTTATCAAAGGCTTGGCGGAAGAGATAGGTCGTCAGATGCGATATAAACCCAATAGACTTTTAAAATATATTTACATCTTGTTTTAACATCATCATTAGATTGCTTTACGTCCTATGGCTTGGCCCTTAAGGACAAGTTGTTCCTGGCGTGTGTCTTTGGCTGCTTGGCTGGGCGAGTGTCTTTGGGGTGTGTGAGGGCTGATTTGCTTAGCTTTGGGCAACGTCAGAGGATCTCTGCTTGGCTCTCAGATGCCTGGTCTGGGTTGTTTTTCAGTGCCTCAGTCTGTTCTGTCATCCGTACTTTTGCCTTTGGATCATCACTGGGGTGTCCCCTCGCTCTTTGGTGTTAAAACCATTTTGTCAGATCTGATCTGACGATCGCGTCGACCAGGGTTCTCATTGGCCTATCACCAAGGGCTTGGTGTGGCCTTCTTGTTTTAACGCGGAAATTTTTATGTTTTAAAGGACCTGACAGAAAGGGACTCCCATTAGCCGTGAATTAGCCGTGAATTGTTGCTAGCGCGGCTTTAAGCCCAAAACAACTAACTAACTTCACAGTGTTAGTATGTATTTGCGAGTGACTGTAATTCCATGTGAGTAATATTCCATATATTCCATATTCCATACATTGCTCAGCATTCGGAATTCAGCAAGAACAAACGTGATGAGGGTTATCTCACATTGTGACACGCGACACTGAAGAACCCAGCGTAAACTGCTCCCAGTCATAGTGAGTGTTGACATTGTGTCTCGTTAGCAATATATATACGGCCGGCTCCTATAAATTAGCCGCAACCAATGCCGACAGCCGGAGGGGGTAACTGCAGCAGGTTAGTGTATGAGATATTGAGTTCCCAGAGATGCACACACACACACACACACACACACACACACACACACACACACACACACACACACAGGCACGCAGACACGCGCGCACACACACACACACACACACACACACACACACACACACACACACACACACACACACACACACACACACACAGAATCGGACGCGCGCGCACACACTCGCACGCACCCACAAGCACGCACGCACATAGAGAGAAAGAGAGAGAGGGTGGGTGGGTGTTTGGGAGTTTAACGTCCTTTCCACCATGCACGGGTGACATCAATGACGGGGGCACGGAGAAAAAGGCCAGCACATATCTCTGGCCACAGCCAGGATTCGAACACGACCCGAGCATTGAAAGCCCAACGCTCTACCATTCGGCTATCCCGGCTCCACGAGAGAGAGAGAGAGAGAGAGAGAGAGAGAGAGAGAGAGAGTTCTATTTTTCGCCATGCCTACCGCTACCAAACATTAGCAGAAACACAGACAGAAAGACAGACAGACAGTTTCGCAATACACGAACAGATGGCAACCACCTACGAACAGCCTCGGACTACACAGTATTCGTCTCAGTGCTATCCTTCCTCGAATAATGAACTCAAAGAAATCAATGAAGCTATTTACCCCAAGGGCCACAAAAAACAACAACGAAGAAGCTCTCTCCTAAACGAAGCAGCTGGTTCAATTACTGGTGGAATATTGTTCTGTACGAACAACTTGAGAAGGTCAAACAGGAAACTGAGATGAAAAAACAAACAAACAAACAGAACGAACGCTTCGTTTCGTGCTGAAATAATCACAGGTTCTACCCCTGAGGAGTGATCACGATTTCATATAATAAGCACTGGAGATTGGCCGGCAGTTTTGCAATCGTCAGGATGACGAGTAATTTTTTTTTTTTTTGGTCACCTTTCGACATCGTCTCTCTCTCTGAATCAGGAGATAACCATTTTATTCTGTTTGTGGTATTAACCAACATTTGATTGCAACCTCTCTTTTTCCAGTCGAAGTTTTTGAAGTCACACTGGGCTGTTTGCATGTTTAGTTCTGATGTGGGTTGTATTTGTATATAAATAGAGAGGTTTGTTCACATATGGCGATGACGAGTAATTTACCATGGGCGGTCTTCTAATCAGGAAACTGCGCAGTCTGTCTTAAAACTTAAAGATCAGCTCTCTTAACAAAAACCGACAAACAGCGGAGTTGTTGTTGCTGTTGTTGTTATTATCTTTGTTTTTGTTTTGGGTTTTGTTGTTTTTTTTTCCATTGTTGTTTGTTTGTTTGTTTGTTTGCTTGTTTTGTTCGTTTTGTTGTTGTTGTTGTTGGTGTGTCTCTTTTTTTTCTTTTTTTTCTTATTTTGGCCGGGGGGGGGGGGGGGGGGCAGAACACTGATCATGAACTACCGTTCGGTTCGGCTTTTTGTTCTTTCATTTTTTGTGGAATGGGTGGGTGGGTGTTTAGGGGTTTTCGACCAGGTAAGGGTGATATCAAAGTCGGGGCGACGAGAAAACGGCCAGCACAAATATTAAATTTTGGCCCCAGTCGAGATTCGAACTCATGACCCGAGCATTGAGAGTCCAACGCTCTACCGTTCGGCTTTCCCGGCTCCCCTTTTTGTGGGAAAATCAAGGTGGGGAGGTGGGGGTGCGGGGGGGGGGGGGGGAGGTTACACACACTGCGAGACTTTTCAGTCGTCTATGGAGAAGATCTTTAAGCCGTCACATTCTCTGTGCTGAATATTCTGCAGAGTCAGCAACGCATCGTTTTCAAGTTCCTGGTGCGATATTACGCAGCTGAGATTTAATGACCAAAAACGCCCCCGTTCCGTTAAAAAAAAAGGAAAAAAAAAAAAGGACAAATCAGCGAAACTGAATCAGCTTCGCGAATGTCCAAACTGCCATACAGAAAATCAATCAAATCATGTCAGTTGAAAGAAAGGAAGCTTTTTCACTGGAAATTGCTGATTCGGCTCATGTTAGAGGCACGCAGTTTCGCAACTTGCCCCAAAAAGAGTGAATATAGGGGGGATAACTCCTACGCAGATGTCACACGCTGATCACGCGAGCGAGTCAACACGACGAAAACACTTAACTCTGATCGACCAATCGTGTCTCTCGTGTCATTCCACTGGTTTTATTGCTGCACGTGACGGCACATCACCTCCCCCCCTCTCCTTCTCCTCCTCCCAGCCCCACCACCACACCCCCACAGCCCGCCCACCCCTCCCCACTCCTCGGCGGTCAGGTCTGGCTAGGGTTATTGACTCTAGTCTGTGGGGGCATCGCACTTAGATGAGGACATCGTGCCATTCATCACGAGGGTCGAGAGAGATAATATTTGCGGTACCATCAGCTACATCAACAGGCGATTTTATTATCGACATCACCTTCCTCCGTGTTTATTAATTTTTCCCGAAGTCAAGCCTCGAAACTGGCTGGTCATATCCGCATTTTTAAAAAAACTTTATTGTCTCTATCGGAAAATTCGGGATGCTTCCCCCCGCGGGAAACGCGTCGCGTCGGTTCAGCGCCACCCAAAACCTTACTTTTCGATTTTGCTGGAGGAGGAAAGCCGGATAACCCGGAGAGAAACCCCCGATGAGCAGCCCGGTAGCCAGGAAACCGGTATCACATATCACAAGCTCGACCTGGGCTCGAACCCAAAAGAGATGCATTGACTCATAGCAACCATTTTCATTTCAGACCTGACCGTGACGGAAGACCCTCGGCGTGACGGAAGACGGAAGTGTATGCCATGTATATAGTTATGGAAATGCGTGTCCTCAACCCAAGATGGTATGCTATGACCTGAATGGTAGGGTGGGGGTAGGGTAGGGTAATGCAGGGTAGGGTAATGCAGGGTAGGGTAGGGTAATGTAGGGTACGGTAATGCAGGGTAGCGTAGGGTAATGCAGGGTAGGGTAGGGTAGTTGATTTTGTGCGCGCGTAAGGTGAGACAGGCTTCGTAAACGAGTCTGTACGTGATTTTGACTCGATTTGGAAAGGAAAAATCCAAAATAATTCCTGCCCTCCATCCCCCTCCCCCTCCCCAATCCCCCGCAGGGATTCGACATCACCTTCCTCCGTGCCTCAAGGTCCGTATGGAGAAGTACGAACCACTGGGCCAAAATAATCCTCAGCTTTATCGAGAGGGAAACTTGCACTAGCCATGAACCACTTCACGGACGCTCACGTGGACGTGTGTTGAACAGCTGTTGACCAGCTGCGAGACTCTGAAGGGTCAAGGCCATGTCAAGACCAGCTGACTCTGCTGGTGTTTACGTCAAGCTGATTGTTATCCAGTTCGCACCAACGTGATTCTCCTCCGATCAATACTAGAGGGCTGCTTTGTTTTCCAAAGAGGAAAGTTGCAGATGTGTCTAAAATTAAAAATAGAAAGATTTGATATGTTGTTTTGAATGTGCTCCGATTACATGAAATTATAAATATTGGATTTCATGGGGTTTTTTGCTTGTTTTGTTTTGTTGTTTGTTTGTTTGTTTGTTTGTTTTGGGGTTGTTTGTTTGCTTACTAGCTTGGGTTTTTGTTGTTGTTGTGATTGTTTTGTTGTTGTTTTGTTCTTGTTGTTGATGGGCTTGTCTGTAATTTGTTTGTTTGTTTGTTTGTTTTGTTTGTTTTCGTTTTGTTTCTGTTTGGTTTTGTGTTTTTGTTTGTTTGGGTTGGGGGGTGGGGGAGGTGTCGTTTAGTTATTGTTGCAGTTTGTTTGTTTATTTAGATTTGTCTGTTTCGTGTTTCTTTTTGTTGTTGTTGTTGTATTTATTTATTTTTTATTTTTTCATTTATTTTATTTTATTTATTTATTTATTTATTTATTTATTTATTTATTTTATTTTTTTTTTGGGGGGGGGGGGGTATTTGTTTGTTGTTGTTGCTGTTGTTTGGGCAGAGATGTAGCCTAGACTTACAAAAAATCGAAGCAGCTAGATCTCTCAGAAATTTCCGAGCCATCTCGCGAGACAGCACGAGACCTGATGCCATGTTTCTTGCTTTGGACGCGTGTGGCGTTTGCTTGTATATACGATTACATCTTTTCGCGCAAAACTTCATTACGACTGAGGCTTGTCAGGCTGTCTCGTTAGTGTAGTATACAGATGGCTGATCTTTGTCCTTACTGTCAGACTGCGGCAGAGAACAGTTAGATTACAGTGGTTACATCAACGACAGATGGGCCGAGACGGTTGCTGTTGCAAATATTAGAGAGGCCATTACCGACATGGTGTGGGTGTGTCGTGGGAAAATAAGATCTCTCTCTCTCTCTCTCTCTCATACGCGGACGCCATTCCTTTCACTATTTTATGCAGTGCAATGATGAATCTGTCACAAAATTCCTGGGATTCTATATATTCTACTCTATTAGAATACGGGGGGATTACCTGCACAACATTGGCCACATAAGCTAGGCAGTAACGAGAGCGTTTTGACAGAGTCAGTGTAGTATATATTATCTACGTGTGTGTGTCTATGTATTTAACGTGTTGCATGTTTTAGTTCACCGTGTGTTTTGGGCTGGTGGCCCGTAACAATAAATGTTCGAGTTCTCTCTCTCTCTCTCTCTCTCTCTTCGTATGTGTCGGGGGAGCCGGGGTGGCCGTATGGTAGAGCGTTGGACTTCTAATGCTCGGGTCGTGAGTTCGAATCCCGGCTGGGGCCAAATATTTGTACTGGCCTTTTCATCGTTGCCCTGTCTTTGATATCACCCGTATGTGGTGGAAAAGGACGTGAAACCCCCAAACACTCACCCACCCGTATGTGTCGTTAGTTGGATGTTTGTTTGTTTGTTGTCGTTTTGTTTTTTGTTTTTGTTTGGTTTGTTTGTTTATTTGTTTTGGGGGAGGGGTATTTTAAAAGTGTTTTTTTTCTAGTCAATTGTTGCAGGAACGTCAAGTTTTAAACTTGAATGTTACGTCAAAACGTCAACCGTTGTCAAGTGAAGAATCAGCGGTAGTGTTAGTATCAGTGTGTGCGTGCGTGCGTGCGTGCGTGCGTGTGTATGTGTGTGTGTGTGTGTGTGTGTGTGTGTGTGTGTGTGTGAGAGAGAGAGAGAGAGAGAGAGAGAGAGAGAGGCGTATCAAAGCGAAAACCCCTGTTGAGCCAAGCTGTGCGACTCATCGACAGCATGATCGTTACAGGAAACCACCCCAGAGGTCCAGATTGCGCACGCTCACCGGAAGTGTACAACAAGGAGGAAGATCTGTTGCTTGCGACCGGAAATCAGCCAGACAGAAATCTCGCCTCAAATCACACGGGAAAAGGCAACGTTATTTCCGTGCTGTTCTGATGTGGCGAGCAGGGTTAATAAAGCTATGAAAACTGACAGAAATCGACTTCTCGCGCGCTGCAGACGAGAAAACAGGGCTTGCATGTGCAAGTTTATCGGCTGATAAATCGTTGAATGAGTGAGGTTGGTTGGTTGGTTCTTTCCGGCTTAAGGAAACCATTGCTACCTGTACACGGCTTTATAAAAAGGGGGGGGGGGGGGACGGGCGAGGGGAGAGGTGATGAAACGTTTTTTGTTTTTTTAAATTCAGGATAGAGCATTTAGGCATTGCTGCCTATCTTACATGCTGTCCTGCTATTCTACATTAAAGGGTACTGAAAAAAAAGACAACAACATCAAAACAAACAAAAACTTATCTAAGGGAAAAATGAAGGAGACAAAAAACATGTATGTAACACATTTCTATGAATGTGGTCAGAAAAGCGTGTCGTGTAGAATTTGATAGAAGTTTATGAATTTGGAAACGTTTTGGATACTCAGTGGTAAAGACTGAGAGAGAGAGAGAGAGAGAGAGTTTTTCATTTTTAAGGAGCAAGTCAATATTTCCTGCGTTGCTGGAAGACAAAGAAATATCTTTATCATTATAAGCTATCCGTAGTTCAAAGACAGGGGCAACGAGAATAACGCTAGCACAAATTTTGGCTCCTAGCCTCGCGAAAAAAACAAAACAAAAAACAAAAACCCAATACACCCGAGAATATTGGAAGTCTCGAGCGTTACCGAGTCGATTTCAGATTCCAGACATTATTCCCTAGAGTTCATGAGAGTCAGAACTGGTTTGTGTCTCGAGTGTTCTGTGGGTGTTGAGTTTTCACAGGAATGAAATTCAGGAGGCGGTGAAAGGTCAGACGTCAGCAACAGTAAACTAAATGTCGATCAGAAATCGATAGTGACCGGAAGGGTTCAGCTCCTGGAGACAAGCAGGACCAGGAACGTAAATGCTAAGCAAGCAGAGAAAAGGTGTAGTTATAGAGGTGTTTGGTCAGAGTTGTGGCGTAAGGACATAAATTGGCCATGGTTGGGGAGTGAGTGAGTTTTTGAGACTTAACGCCGCGCAAGCCACAAAGACCAATTCGCGGCTAAGTGTGTCTGCACTACGTGAAAAAAACAAAAATGTAACGTTGTGGGTCATGGTTGGTGTTTATTTGGTGAACCCTGGTTGGCGAGTGTGCTGGTTTGTAATGATTTTTGTTGTCATGAAAATGCGTGATTTTGTAGGCCAAGGTGCATGCCAGGGGGCCGCAACAAGAGGCAAGCTTTGTAAGGCACAGTTCTAGCGTCTGGCGTGCAAACCATGTGTGCGTTGTGTTTATTGTGTTTGTGGAATTGTGATATATATATATATATATAATGAGAAACGCTGTTGTTTTTACTTACCTTTTGATTTAATTTAACCCAACTTAATACTCTATCTTGTTTTACTTTTTTTTTCATCATATATATTTTACGGCCGCAAAACAAACTGCCCTTTTGATTGATTGATTGATTGATTGATTGATTGATTGATTGATTGATTGATTGAAGCTACCGGTGAAGCTGGGACTTTTTGCGCTGAAGAGTGGCAAAGGCTTTCTGGCCCAAACAGAAAGTACACCAGCATTACTCCAGTGAGGCCTGAGCGGAAAGGAGACATTCAACTTGTTTAAGCTCATGTCAGGTGCGTGCCCTTGAATGGTCTGTGCAAGGTTATTAATTTTTTTTGTTTTTAGATTCAAGCATTTTTAGGGGTGACCATGATGCCTGAGGCTAATATGGAATATACAGGCGTTTTTAGAGCTCGTGCATTTGTGTTCTTTGGCCTGTTTCTGTTTGTCTTCCGTTGGGTTCTATCAACTCCCTTTCGGCTTTGTTGTTTTTTGTAACTTTCGCTGAACATTGAAACCATCACTGTTCATTATACCTAAGTGACGCGTAAAGCGGAAGTTTGTTTTTGGGTTTGGTAATGTTGTTTTGATCGTGTGGCCGTTGTGTGGCTTGTTGACCAATCAGTTGCTTTTCCTTTGTGTTTATTTGTTTGTTTGTTATTAAAGTCAATATTGAAAATTTTACACACACACACACACA